>OX031022.1:15717235-15921470 GCA_943736025.1 Tenthredo mesomela
AATTAGGACAAGGCACATTTTTCGACGTTTTTTTTTTTTTTTTTATAAAAGGGGTTTAAATGGGCCGGAATTTTTTTCTGTTAATTTTACCGAAAAGCTGAAAAAAAAAACGAAGAAATTTCATGCCAAGTTTTCTCTCCTTCCCCAATTTATCGCACTATGTGAAAATTATTGAGTATAAAAATATTTCTGGAATGCAATGACCATAAAGTCTGAAAAAATTTGAAAATTTGTCTTTCATCCTCAATAACATGTACGAATTATTACGGAATGTTCGAAGACCTCAAATTAAATGGGTGGCCTCGCTTGACGAAGAAACCAAGAAGAAACCCTCATAAGTATCTTGTTGTTCACAATTTTTGAAAGTTTTTGTTTTGATTTTATTTATTTGAAAATTGTATACACCGAACCTTTTACCCATTTTATGTAGGCTTTAGGTAATGGGGCGGCATTTTTCACGGTGCCCCAGGGCGGCACCCTGGGTAAATCCGGCCCTGCCTACGTAGGAGCTCCTACGTAGGGTTGGAAAGCATTTTGCCCGCACGACGTGCTTGTCGCACGCGTGCGAGCGATATGTCCATCATATGCGCGCACATATGTCTGCTCGTATGCTGGCAACGTCGTGCGGATCAATCGGCACGCGTGCGTGCATAATGCGTCGCATATTGCACGCATTTTGTTATGTGGGAAGCGAATCTAAAATAGCGAGCGCTTTGGGCTCCCTGGTTCGACGTAGAATACCCCATATATCAATACATGGACAATCTTTTTTATCTTTAATTGAATAATTGATTGATTGATTGAATGATCTATAATTAATACACAGTAAAATAGAATAACTTAGCATATAGGCTAATCCCTCAAATAATGACGGGTCGTTTTTGTTACAATTTTAATATTTTTCTTTCGTTTTTTGACCACAATAGTTACTTTTTTCCAGTTTACAAAGTCTTCAAGGCAAAAATTGGAACAAGGTAACTTCAAAAACGACCTATCATCGTTTAGGGGATGAGTCATGCTTTCAAATAAGCCGAGAAATACCAGACATCGCCAATTTTTTGGTTGCCCGACATCATTTTGGACGAAAAACAATATTTTTCACGTGTTAATTAGATAAGAATCCTAAATCCTCGTTGAGCGACCTCTAAACTTCAAGCTACAGCGTCCTCCTTGAACGAGGACCTCTTTCATGTCAAAACCTAAAGTTTTGAGTGGTAGGAGCGGAAAAACAAAGAAAAAAAGTTTATTTTCGACACACCCTAACATACACACTAGAAAAAATATCACAAATTAATTGATGTGTGAGTCGACACTATGAGTAGGTAAATAAAACTGAAAAATAAAGACGAACAAAAAAAAATCAGAGACGTTATACAATATATTATGTGGCAGAAATGTTTTTATTATTTTATTATTTCATTTTATAACACAGTATGTATAGTATAATTGTCGGATAATTGTTGATGATATTGATTATATTCCTCGATTACCATTTATATTCTTGAGTATAATTTCTTTTATTTAATCAATGAAATTACATTATTATTGATATTACCATTATTATTATTACAATAAGAGATAAACTTTCTAGTTGGTAATGATATGATACAATGAAAAAAGAAAATAGAAGAAAAAAAAAAATCAAGCTGAGTTTTATTCATACCACTATAAACCATAGTTGTTCTTTTTTTTAATAATGAATATTATAATATAAAATTTTTAGTGTTTTATGTAAACGTCTTGGGGAGTTTTTTCTCTTTTACATCGTAAAGGAGTAACGGCCTGCTTGTTCTAAGCCACTATTGAGCTCGATGCGTCCTGATTAACTCCGCACGTTCCGTCGCCTCTGTACACTCTGTAATATCCTTGCTCACCCCACGACGTTCCCCAACTATTCTTTATGATCCAGTATGGTAGCGTTCTTTGGAATGCTGGATCGACTGTTAGGAAATATAGAAATCGGAAATATAGGATCGACTAATTCTTTCCATTGAAATATAGAAAGTAAACTCATTATTAATGATTATAACATCGTTTTTAAAATTGTTTACCAAACTCGTGGTCACGATTTATTGTACGTTATTAACGAGGGGCTATTCACTCAAACTTTTGGTGTACAAGTGATTCCGTGATTTCATATGATTTCGCGTGATTTCATATGATTTTATGTGATTTCATATGATTTCAACTGATTTTTCATTCGATTTCATTTGTAATTCTGGATGATTCCTGCTGATTTCCGATTATTTTGCAGTGATTTCAAGGAACTTCAGCTGAATTCCAGTGATTTCCAAAGGATATCGAAGAATTTTCGCTGATTTCCAGTGATTTCTCAGTAATTTTTTAGGATTTCAAAGCGATTTCTTGTCTGATTTCAACTGATTTCAAACCAGGGTGTACAGCTGATTTCAAGAGTGAATACCCGAGTCGAAATTTCAGGCCTGCTTTGAACCTCCTTCAAACCTCGTAGTTCGTCGAGAGTCTGTCAAATCTTGGGAGTATCGAGGAGTCAAAGGAGGTTCGGTACGTTTAATGTCAGACTCCACTTGAACCTACAAAAGTGGCAGAAATTGAACATTTTCATTCAAAGGAGGTCTTGGAGGGTGTAACAGAACCTCCTTTCAACCCAATTGAACCTCGTATAAACGCTCACGTCGACCCTCCTAACCCTCCTTTCGGCCTAAATCGATCTCGCGCAGACCCTACGGACCCTCCTTTCGGCCTGAACTGAATCGCTCGTAGAGCCTACAGACCCTCCTTTCGGCCTGAATCGAATCTCGCGTAGAGCCAGGCTGGTTAAACTCATGATTAACCATCCTAGGCAGAAAATTATTAATTGATAATAGTAGAAAAAAAAAAACGATATTTTACGGATATTATTGTCAGATGACCTAACCTACGCATTTTAATGTTGATAAAATCGCATTATACTCGCACTGAAACGATCGCCGTAATTTTCGTCCCCGCCGGGATTTGAACTCACGTCCGCTCGGTTACCAGTCGCACGCCCTAACTACTACGCTAAACTATCGTATGGCATTGGTCTCAATACTCTTCAACTTGTTCGAGGCCCATCAAAGTGTCAAGTTATTACTCGAAATATTTCAATGTCATCAAAATTTGGCATTCGAGTATTGGCATTTGAAATTTGACTAGATTGAAGTTCTTGCATTTATTATTACGATCAATTACTAAATATTATATCATGCATCTTTCGTTCACGCGGTTATCTGTTTATCCGAATAAAATATGACATTTTGTTAGAAAAAAAATGATCCAGGAGGTCCACTAAAATTTTTATGTTTATTTCGACACTTTTTTTTTAGTTAAAACATAAATTCACTTAAAGTGGAAAATTCCACTTCTGTCCGAAGAACTAAAAACAGTGTTGAAATTACCATAAAACTTTTAGTGGATCTCCTGGAACATTTTTGTCTCTAATAAGTAATAGTGTACCTTTAAATTCCATATTTTACAAATCCGGTAAACCGATCGAGCAGTGATATAGAGATCTATTATTGTGGAATCTACAACTTATCCTGATAGGGGCCTTTTACGTAACCTCCTTTGAATCCAGTTTCCTGCCTTGACCCTACGTAACCTCCTTTGAATCCAGTCTCCTGCCTTGACCCTACATAGACCCTCCTTGGGATCCAAAGTTTTTGGTCCTGGTTGTTCTTGGCCAGCATTGGATCCAAAGTAGGCTATGGAGGGTCAGAGTAGGAGATTTCGGATCCAAAGGAGGTTACGTAGGGTGAAGTCAGGGGTCTTAGGATTCAAATGAGGCTACGTAGGTTCATGTCCGCGAGATATTTGCGATCTAAAAGAGGTCTAGGAGGGTCATCGGAGGGTGAAGTAGAGCGAAAGGAGGCCTAGTAGGTTCAACGGAGAGTGGCGGCCCATGCATTACAAAGAAAAATAGGTTCTAGTGCATTCAAAGGAGGGCTAAAATTTCGACTCGGGTAGCCCCTCGGTTATTAGCATTTATCGATCAATACTTACAGTGGCTTCCATAGCCGACAATGAGAACTGCATGATTGCGCTGCTCAGGGTTGCAGGAGTCTTTCGAAGGATAAGAAATTCCACCGTGGTAGTTCGCCATGGCATTAGCATTGATGCCGATAGCAATAGGTCCGTTTTGAACGAGCCATTGAGCCATCTGAGCTTCATCGGAAGGTAAAACGACTGAAGAAGAGACTGTGGCCTTAGCTTCATTCTTGTTGAACCGACAAGTTTCGTTTTTCGCTTCGTAAGGATAGTCTGACTCTAGCTCAAGGCCTCCAAGCTGCTCTATCGCACTGAATCCAATCTCGTTGTTTCCCCCGTCGCACGCACGGTCAGAGGTGTCACAGTCGAGTAATTCCTGCTCTGAAAATGACAAGAGATTTCCATGTTTCAGGGCGTACTGTCCTTCCACATTACCAGTGACTGCAAATGCCCAGCAAGCACCACACTTTCTTTGATCTTTCACCGGTGTTACGACACCATGATCACGCCAGTCGAATTCAACGGGAATTTGAATATCTGGGATTTCGGCTATCGGATTTGGGAGCTCATTGTCCAGTTCCAGTTTTGGCATTAGTCCTTGGTACATTATCTTGAACTCTTCAGTCGTAAGATCAGTGAATATTGTAGCACCATAAACGGCGGTGCCTCGTTCGTTCCGCTGCAGTTCCTGGGCCATCATCATGTTTTGATTGAAAATTTCGAACCGGTTCTTTCTCTCCAATTCAGAGGAGTAGGTTTTGTTGTATTTGACGGTAAACTCGTTGAACAATCTTTCTTTTTCTAGGTAAGAGGCTTGCTCCAACATATTCCTGCTGTAGTTTGAATTCGGTGCCGTAACAGCGAGCAAGGGTTTGTCCGCGGAGTTAGGTTCGGCTCTTTGAATATTGGCAGCAGCTTCAACCTCGTGGTCAAGCTCCCGGGTATTTTTTGACCCGTTTATATTCTGGTCTAAATTATTTGACGCAGTGCTTTCAGCCTGCATCGTATCTTGAACAACATTTCCGGTCTGTTGTACCTGCTGCATATCCTCTTGCACCGACTGGGTATACGAGTACATACATTGGATCGAATTTCTGTCTATTTCAACATCCCCGGATCTATCCTTCAGGTCTATCACGCAGGCCTCTCTCAGACAGCTGGTAGTACCCTCGATGCATACTGTTTCCAAGTTCAGGGTCAGTCTGTAGATTACTAGGCCTGGCTCGATCTGGAGGAAAGAAAGAAAGAAAAAATAAAGAAAGAAAGAAAGAAGGAAAGACACGTTTCTTTGTGATGTTGTTAGCGTGACCACAGCAACTGGTCAGAAATTTGATTTTTGAGGCAGAAAGCGTATTTTAGAAGCATTTTGTGCCAGATGAAACTCTTTCGCTATCTGGAGTCAGACAGTCTGAGGTCTCACCACCGATAACCGAGTAACAACATTCTTGTTTGATAATTACGTTGCACAGATATGGGAATGGTTAGTTATCTCGTTAGTGAAATTAGTTAGCAGATAAATGACTATATATATTGAATATTTAAATAATGGAGATTAGCTATGAATTTCTTCTTTGAAACATAGATATTGTACCCAGATATCAAATCACCTGGTTCATTATTGTCCTATACCTATGGTAAATCCAACTATACTTATAGAAATTAAAAATATGTATGTAAATCAAAGAATCAAAATAAAATAATTACATTTTATCATTTTATTTCGGCTTCAGGTCGAAAAATATGTAGATGAAAAACTTGGGACAAAAGTTGTAGAGAATTTAATTTCCTACAAGTTTGGTTACAACTATTTTCAGTCAAAAGTTGAAAATGGGCGAGTTATTAAATAAAAACGAATTTATCCTCAAATTCAAGGCGGCGGCCGACGCAGAAGGGATGGTGTCCCGAAAATCTGGATAGAGAATACCAATGCCCCCCGCCCCAATGATTGAAAAAAAAGGATTGTGGCATTCGATTAATGCAATTCAAAATCGCGTAGTGACTGGACTATATATCGTGGCAACTTCTAAACGAGATTCGGGCCCATGATGAAAATTTTGTCACATAATTTACACATAATGACAGAACATTGTGCGAAAATTTCATCAAAATCGATCATGGCATACTTGCCGAAAAAGAGCACAAAACCTTTTTTCCAAAAAAAAACAAATTAAAAAAAAAAAGGAACCTTGATTGATTTTGAAATTTTCAAAAAATTCTTTACATACAGCCGAATCAAAATCAAAACTTTTTTTGTATGTTGAAGATTCTTCTACGATAAACAGTTTCCGAGATATTCGCTCGTTTAAGAGGACGAAAATGTTGAGTTTTAGTAAGAATCGAGCGGGTCAACCAATTTGAAAACGGTTGCCCCGAAAAATCTAAAAAAAAAGTCACCGATACTTGTGCCAACCAATGGTTGATTATCATAAAATTTCAGAATATTGAAAGAGGGTCAGGCTTCTCATCATGAAATTTCCCCCATATGCGTATGTGCACTGATATGCGTGATATAGCTGTAATTTATTATTTGAAACTTGTGTATTGAGTTTCATACTATATTATAAATGATGCGAAATTCTCAACTGCTGATAATTAAATGATTATACTTTTATAATTTATAATGTATAATTACCAATTTCTGTGCACTGATCAGGTTCCCGCGCGTGTACGTATGTTGGGTTGGTGAATTCGCGATTAACGAATTAATAGCGCTTTCTATAAGGACCACTGGCACACTTTGGGGTAATATATTGACCGGGATAGTATAAACGTTGGTAAATAATACGCCAAATATTAGAGTCAGACTCAGGAGCGATCGGGGACTTGCCATTTTGACTGCTCGGAAGATTCGCTCAATTCGTAATGTCTCTTACTTTTCGCGGCCTCTTCCTTGGCCAGAGTTGCAAGCTCGGACTGCGGACATACCACCAGAGGGCTTCGTATCGCTAATGTTCGGATAAAAGTACAATCAAATATTCAAACGAGTAATATAAAATGACTATAGATGAGGGGGACGAACGTTCCCTCAAACTCTTGTTTATTGAAAAATATCTACAGAACACTCGAACGAAAAGATTATATATATACAGGGTGAGTCTCTCCAAAGATCCAAAATGGGTAGGACTTACTTGCGGCAAAGGTACGCCGCGCCGTGATTCGTGATCAAGCATTGCTAAAGTTTCCCCACACGGATAATTCTTTACCTGATTGGCTGAATGCGTGCCTTCGCCGTGAGTAAGTCCCACCCATTTTGGAACTTTGAAGAGACTCACCCTTATATAGGATGAAAGTCTAACGTCGAAACACTTGGAGCCGGGTACCTCATCAATTGAACAAAAATGTCAAATAATAGTACATATTACGATACGAGTGCGGTAAAACTTTTTCTGACGAGTGTTGCAATCACACGAGATCAGAATAAGTTTCACCGTTGATTATAGTACAAAATTTTACTTCATAAGGTGTGAAAATGAAAGTTTTACCCACGCTTCACGTCGCGTGGGTAAAACCCCCCATTATCACATTGAGTGAAGTAAACATGTTTGTAGTCTGAAGATGGTCAGCGGGGCCTGGCTGAAACGTCGTTTTAACATCAGAATAAACTTTCATAATAATAATTGATAAATCGCACATCAGACGTCTTTTCCGCCGTATCGTGGCATTGCGATTTAGTGCAACGACTGTAAAAACCCAGCTGTCTGAATTTTTTTCCTCGTTATATATACGCAAGATAATTTCTTATCGCGAAGGTCAATAGTCATATCGGAGACGCTAATTGACCTACACCCTTTGCACGTTATTGGTATAACGGTTTTATATAGATGCGAATTGGCATACTCTTTTTCATACTTTCGATAATTGTATGAAATATCTTAAGCGACATAATATCAATCACCTCAAATTTGAAACTCTTCTAATCTTGTCGCCAATTTCTGTTGATACTTATATATAATACATAAGTAGTCGTAACGAGGAGCAATAAATTCTTCCAAATTTTTTATCCGTCATGTTTTCCGAGATATGAATTTTCGGAAACTCAAAAGTTCGGAAGTTTTCGAATTTCTAATTTGTAATTTTGAAAACTTGCGGTCTAATATTCAACGAACTAAAATAAAATCGAAAATCAACTCAATCGTATCGTATCGTAAGATACTTTTACGGAAAACATGTATTAAGGGAATATAATTTCTTCATAACATTCATAACAATTGGCTAAATGGAAACGAAGGTCCCGAGGGTTGGTTCGAAATAGAAGAAGAAGACATTCACCTTCAAGGGAAAGCACCGTATGATACCAACCATTGAGCGGCCAGTTGACAACGCTATGTAAGCTGGAATTACCTTAACGCTGAAGTTATATTGATAAACCTTTCCAAGATTACTATCTACCTATGTCCGATTGATGACATAATTGTTACAATAAATTATTCTATGTGAATATAAAAAGTGTATCGTTTCAGTTTCCACACTTACTTCTGCTAACTTCTATCATCCATATCCATATCCACACTCAGAAAAAAGTCTGGTTGACACAACCAAATTTTGGTTGTTATAACCAAAATCGTTTGTTATTATATGCACAATGAGATATTTTGTCATGGTAGCCAAAAAATGTTGTTGGAATAATTTGGTTACAAGAACAAATAAGTTTTGTTCACTCAACAAATCGCTTGTTTGAATTATATTAACCAATAATTTTGTTGTAGGAACTAAACAGAAATTTCATTACTATGTAGTGCTGGTTACAAAAATATTTTGTTATTAGTACAAAGTTATCTTGTTTAGTCCACAAAATATATAGTTCGCATATCAAATGATTTTGTTGACATAACAAAATAAGATTCTAATATTGGATCCTGAAAATTATGAGGAAGTATGTATACACAAGGTGAATTCCTGACATCCGTCCACCAAGAGTGAGGGTCAGGTGGTCAAAAGACGAAATCGGGAAATCTTTTAGTGACCACTGAGTTCTTGATCTGCTATCTCGTAACAAACAATTTCCGATTTCGACTATCGGCCATCTCAACACGACTCTAAGTAAACGGACGTTAGGGATTTTCACTGCGTATACATTCAGGCTAGGGAAGGTTATTCTTCCAGGCCACAATTTTTTAGAAAGTTCACAGATGCGTTGTCCATTTTTCGAATCGAATAAATATTACAATGAAAATTTGATAATCGGATTTTTGCGAACAGCTGTGGCATGTGCAGAACTACACCCGGCGATCAGCAATCATGCAATGACCTGTCACGCTAAATTCTGCTATAGACCAGCGCTCACAGCGCATGCGCACAGGACAAAGTCGTGCATTTGGTTTTCGCAACCAAATTGTAGTTTCAGATAGCAAAATATTTGGTCGACAGGCAGATTAAACCAAAAATATTGTTTGCGTAACAAAACTTATTTAACAAAATTATTTGGCACTAGCAAGAAAAAGAAAACAACCGATTTGGTTCAGTTAACGAGATTTTTAGTTGAGTCAACTAAAAATTTGGGAAATCGGACCAACAAAACGATTTTGTTGCCTCAAACAAATTATTTTTCTGAGTGCACATCCAAATACACTTCAATCTATTCATATACCGTGGAACCATGTTATATCCGAAAGATATCAACTTGTAATTAAGTATTTTTCGTGGGTAATAATCACATTAATGTACTTGGCGAAATGTTTTTGCACCGGAGGTGCTTTTTATGGGCTAAACAATACCCGAGTCGAAATTTTAACCCTGCTTTGATTCTTCCAGCGCCTATTTGAACCTCCTATGATACTATTCGACCTAGAGCTCCTACAGTAAATTTCAGTATCATAGGAGGTTTACATAGGCGCTTGGACAACAAGTATATATGACAAAGTATGAGTCTGATCTGCCGCTACTATTTTGTTTTTTTTTTTTGCAAATGGGAGGAGGTCGAAGGTTTTCCTAGGTGCTCGCGAGCTCCTACTTTGAACCTAAACATGGAAGATCGTCCAATAACGGCCCATTTGAGGTTCAAAGTAGGTGCTAATTACAATGCGAGTTAACCCTCCTGTGATCCTCCACATCCTGATTTGAACCTAGAAGTATAGGTTCAATGGAGGCGCTAAATTTCGACTCGGGTATCTTTCTCTGGCAGCTATACTGAGAAATCTCACGATCATACTTATCGACGACTACAACTTCTATTATCCAACCCTTAAGGCACTCCGACAGTAGCTTCCGCTTGCGGTCAATCCGCAGTATTTTCACAGCTTTAATTACCGAGGGACACGTAGCTTGACAACCCTCATTAGTGGTTCTACTACGAATTATGGCATAACACATGGTGACGATCTAACATATCACTTTCCCATGGATCCAGAATTCTCACCTCTCAACCTCACAATGAGTGAAACAGATTACGAAATGATCGACACGATGGTGCAGTTGTGGACATCTTTTGCGATAAATGGGTGAATTATAGCTGAGATATAGAAAATTGGATTTGATCCACTTATATTAACGGCGACGGTAAATTTGTAGCCTATAATTATAGTTGTTGATACCTATTAGTAAGTTGACTTTCCAAAAGTATTAGATACAAGCATGTTGTTTGAGTACACTTGGAATTATAAAAATATAGTCCATTTGAACAAACAGGTAAAGTTAAACAGTTGGTTAATCTTTAATATCTTTAATTAGAAAAAAGAATTCGGTCAACTGAAAATATAGTTACGATTACGCGTAGGAATTCAACATCCCAAAAGGAGAAAAATTTATTCGGGGACTGAAACCTTTATCTTCCTGGATTCAATTAATATTTCTGACAGAAACGATGCGAATCTGCGAAAATATGCAGTTTCAATCTGTGAATGCTTTACAGTCCATGTCCAGCTCCACCCCTATACCATAACTTTCAAATAAAGGACAGTATGCGAATTCGTGTTCGTTAGTCGCTGTGCGGGGAACTGGCAAAGGTGTCATAACTTGAACAAATTAAATATAGTTGAACGTCGAATATTTCTTTCTTCTGAAAGAAGGCTGTTCAAATAGAATGATATAGAGCATTGTCGAAGATTCGAGACAAATATTATTTCATATGATTACGTCAATTTTTTCATTAGGTTATTAACAAATTATGATTACGTCAATTATGATTACGTCAATTTTTTCATTAGGTTATTAACAAATTATGAAAGACGATAGATAGAATTGCTAATATGCACATTTTTCAAAATCCATGCTGCAGCAGGAAGATTTTTCGTTGTTCAGACCTGAAAATACCCGCTATAAGAACCTCGTTGTCGAACCCTTGTGACTTCGACAGGAATGCGTCCTAATCCCTCAATACCCATCATGGCGAGGGGCTATTCACATTCGAATCGAGTGACACCATGATTACAAAAATGTAGTCGACTACATGAGACTGCACTACTGACTACGCCGACTATACGACTAAAATGACTACAACTACCTCCAATGATGACTACATGATTACAAATGATTACAAATTAACCCAATGATTTCCATTTAATTACAATGATTTCATTGATTACATTGCGACTACGGATTAACTACAGTCGCAAGTGACACCATGACTACGGCTGTGAGTAGCCCCTCGAATCATGGCTTCAGTCACATGGCAACGAAAGCTGCGTAAAGACGTCACCCGATTACCCGATCAAATAATTTATTAATATTCGTATTTCTTCCAGTCGAACTGACTAATTAATGGAAGATTTTATGCCACCAAAAACAGGAGTTACGATCATCCCTACTCAAATAATCATAAGCCAGCTGCTAGGTAGAACTTCCATGCAAGCTGTTCAAGTTGAATGATATGTATGAAATAGCGGAAAAAAAATTATACAGAAATGAAAAAGAAAAAAAATTGTACGAATTTGTTTAGCAGTCTCAAATGAGAAATATACATTAATTTACAATAGTGATTGCATCGTGTACTCAAGTATATGACTTATAAATATTTAGCATAAGGTCAGAAGTTTGGGAAATGATTCTCGTGTAAAGCAAAGCCCCCTCAACCATTTCGAACTCATTTGCATCAGAAACTTTCGATAATTTTATATCTCCATCTAGTCTGGACTCTATAATCTTTGTGAAAAATGTCAAGTCAATATTCATTCATTCTTATTCGGTTTAAATATCTTTAAATGTGCAGAAGCACTCTATGCCAAATCCAGACAATTTGTGGCATGCGGGCACAATCACTCTCCGCCGATCGTTACGTGTGTCGATTTTAGCGGTCTTGTATCTTTCCAAGATGTACACAGGTGTTATTTTTGCGCACGATTTTGCCAGTTTCGTCGTGTATATAAAGGGATTTCGAATCTCACAAAATATCAAATAATCATCTGAAGTTCAACTGCCAAGACGTATATCTACTTGTCGATAAAGATGGCCAATTTCGCAATTGGTCTGTCCATCCTCCTCGTCGCGAGTGTCACAGGCGTGAGTACAATTAAAATATACGTAGGAGTCATTAATTTTAAGAAATGCGCATAGTTCTTCGATATCGTGAAGATCGCCCGAGTTGAAATTTTTCTCCTCCTTTCGACCTGTAACTCCTACCGATTAGGAGGTTGTACAGGGTCACTGGAGGTTTACTTTCAATGTAAAATGAACTCCTACTTTGCGCCTAAAACAGTCAGATATCGGACAATTTGCCACTTTTAGGCTCAAAATAGGAGTTCCCGATAACCTCGTAGAACCCTCCAGACCCTAGACATTCGTGATCATGGATTTATGTGGTAAATATCAAAATTCAAAACGTCTAAGATATTATTACATAAGGTAAACGGCCCGGTTTCCGACCCCGGACCTGTTTCCGACCCCCCCTACTCGTTCTTCGCTTTATTCTATAATATCTCGCTTTGCTGACGAAGGAGAGGTGTCACCGAAGAAAATTTAGCCAAACTTTCGTCGGTGACACCTCTTCTCCGTCAGCAAAGCGAGATATTATAGAATAAAGCGAAGAACGAGTAGGGGGGGGTCGGAAACAGGTCCGGGGTCGGAAACCGGGCCGTTTACCTTACATATAAACATGTTTGACAGCCTTTCATTGGACAAGTGCTACGATATAATTAAAAAAATATAAAATCAGAGAAAACTTTTTCAAATTACACATTATCGAATATCGATGTAATGGATGATTGAAAAAAGTTTAATTACGCATTACAAATGTTATGTGTAATTGGAAAAAGTTCAATTGCACATTATTAAAATTATCCGTAATTAAATGGGTAATTCAATTGGAAAAGTATGTATTGACTTCCAACCCTGATTAGAACATAGCGGTTCAAAGTAGGGGTTCCAGGTTGAACAGTACTAAATGAGGTTGAGTAGGCTCTGGAGAATCAAAATAGGAGTACAATTTCTACTGCGAGTAGAACTCCGCGGGTCAAAATAGGCGCTATAGGTTGGGCAGTATCAAAATAGGTTGATTTGAGTGCTCAGAGCAGGTAAATAGGAGAAAAATTTCGACTCGGGTCACTGAAAAATTGTAAAAACGAACAACGACTGCCGACACTGAAGGCATAAGAATAGCAGATTTTTCATCTTGCAGATCTCATGAGTCCAATTCAATTATATTCTGTTTCCACTGCCATATTTTGGAAGCCGCGCTAAGACAAGTTCTCCCAGTCCTGACAATTCACCAAGTGAAATAATTAGAGTCATTATTATGGATAATGAATTTTAGAATTGGGGAGACAAGCGTTGGTTCATTTGGCTCTTTGTCACTTGATATAGATACACTGAGAAACTTTTCCTAGTAAAGATTCCAATAACTGCGAGTAAAACTGGGATATATCTGCTGATTTCGCAATATTTCTTAAAGTACCGGGAAAATCTATTATTTGGATAATGCATTCTGATATTCTGTGATAGTAACAAGTAATAAGCGGATAGAAAAAATTACTGTCCGCGTATAAGAAAACGGAGAGTAGTAAAAGATGGCATAGATATTAGTAGGTATTTCTCGGGGGGTGAATCACAAGCAGAAATGCGTACACCATATCTCCCTTTTTCTGAATATCTCCCAATATTTCCCAAAATTTTCGACCGTGATATCTTCCAATATCTCCCGATATTTCCAATATCTCCCGATATTTTCCGATGTCTCCCAATATCTCCCGATATTTCCCGATATTTCCCGATATTTCCCAACATTTCCGACCGTAATATCTCCCAATATCTCCTAATATCTCCCAATATCTCCTAATATTTCTTAACATTTCCGACCATGTGTACACCATATTTCCGTTGTGATTCACCCCCCGGTATTTCTAGAGGGATTGGATAATAGACTAGTCAAATAAGACGTTTTGCTACACACGTTAGAATGATTACCAGCGAGTATGGTAAATTTCGTCGCCGCGAATTGACGAACAAGTTCGGCGGGTCTCACGTCGTCGATAGATGGCGAGATATCAGAATATTTCTCTCACTTGTGCCAGATGGTTATATCCGTTTGTATATAAGGAAAGCTAGAAACCACACTATAACGTGTATCTGCGATGCGTCCGGAATTGCGAGCGTTGAGTTGAGGTTATGTTGAGTAGGTGAAGTTAGGCTAGAAGTTTAAGACGACGACTATAGATTGCGCCAGCCCCTAGAGTGCGGACGAACACACACATGTAACAAACTCTGAACAACAATGACCAACAACAATGAAGCTACGCAATGTAAGATCCAGGAACTGCCGAACCGCCTATCACCTCCTTCCAGCTTTTTAATTTTTGACATGGAATTTTTCCTGAAATGACTGGTAAAATTTCCAAGTCAGTATGGTAAATTCCATTGCGCCACGATCACTACTTTACCATACTGACTTGGAAGAGGTACTGCTCGTTTTAGGTATAAGTATAAGATTCGCTATACTTATTACCATCCTAACTAGTAAACTTTCTCATTTGTAAAAGAGTTTGTTCAAATATCTTGGGGTATATTCCAATGATGATAGTAACTTACAGGTTTACTAGGCAAACTAGTAATAAGTGCTAAAATGCCGATATATCCCAAAATTGCATCGAAAATAGTAAATTCTGGTAAGAATTTTAAGAATTATTACTAGGAAAAGTCTCTCCGTGTAGATATTAAAATATATAATATAAATATATAAAATATATAAATATATCTCTCTATATTATAAAGATATATCGCCGCCGCCGCCGCCGCCGTCGTGTCAGACTTTCCATGGCCTCCTCGACCCCGCTCGCTGCCCCCTCCCCCTTTCCATGGCTCCCTCGACCCCGCTCGCTACCCCCCCCCCCCCCCCCCCCCCCCCCTCAACCTAGGCCTTCCTGACCCCACTCGGCTTTTTGTGCCCCCCCCGTTGCCTCTCTCTTGCCATGGAAATTAGCACGGTTTCCCACGGATGCGGGGATTCTCCCAAACTAACGCATCCACAGATTTCCAATGGGTTTTCCGGTGATTTCCCAGGATTTACTCATGAATTCCTCATAATTTCCACGGGTTACCCAAAATTTCCATATTCGTTCGTGCTACTGGAAAAGTTCCATATTCGTCCGTGCCACTGGAAATTACGGTTAATACGATGTTCGCCCGATACACCTTGCTCTTTTTTCTCGCCGATACTCACCACCATGAATGCATATTTATAATTTTGTCATCTCATATATAAAAACTTAGATATCTAGATGCTTTTATTCATTCGTATATTGGGAGCAATACTATTAAAACTTGAAACTTGAGACGTAAGACTCAAGCCTTAGGACTTTTGACATTTGGAGATTTGATAGATCTGAAAAAATATATTGGGTAATCTTGGGGATTCTGAGAACATTCTTTGATATACGTAGGACATGAAAAGAATAAGAATTAACGGGATGTGATAGGCAGAGGTCGATGAAGAAGGGGGTGTTTTTACCAATTTTTTTTGTTTTACTCTGTATATCGCCACGAAGGCACAGAATGGATTTTCGCAGAGGCATTCGACGTATTATATGGTGAAGTATTGCCGTAGACGAATAAACTTATTGAAATCGAAAAATAGTTTATTTTCGTAAATTACAATCTGTAAAATAGGGTAAAAAAATGGCCGCTCGGGGCTCGACTCTCATATGCTGACCTTATTATTCAAGTTCACGTGGTATGCAGCCCTGAAATGTATAGCTGCGTCAATTCTACAACCTCGCACAAAGCGAACGATCCGTTTATTTGTGAATATTCCGTGAAAATGGAAGCGTGAGTTGCAATGCTGCATTTCGTCGACTCCAACCGAGTCAAAGCGATTTTTGACAGTTACATACACTAACGTGTTGGATGCTGACCGGTATGAAGTTCGCCCCACAGTCTTCTGTCTCTTTCTTCCCTCGCGCTAACTGTCAAAAAAAGCTTTGACTCGGTTGGAGTCGACGAAATGCAGCATTACAACTCACGCTTCCATTTTCACGGAATATTCACAAATAAACGGATCGTTCGCTTTGTGCGAGGTCGTAGAATTGACGCAGCTATACATTTCAGGGCTGCATACCACGTGAACTTGAATAATAAGGTCAGCATATGAGAGTCGAGCCCCGAGCGGCCATTTTTTTACCCTATTTTACAGATTGTAATTCACGAAAGCAAACTATTTTTCGATTTCAATACGTTTATTCGTCTACGGCAATACTTCACCATATAATACGCCGAATGCCTCTGCGAAAATCCATTCTGTGCCTTCGTTGCGATATGCAGAGTAAAACAAAAAAAATTGGTAAAAACACCCCCTTCTTCATCGACCTCTGCCTATCACATCCCGTTAAGAATTCGGAATCGGGCCTTAATATTAAGGGAACGAACCTATTCCAATGGGAGAGACGGGAGTCCACTGATATATATTATAACTGGATAGCCGATCGCGTATGAAATATAGGCCGAAGCGTGAGGCCAGTTGAGTGTCATTTTTTTTGGAGTCCCGTGTATCGCCATCTGTGCTTGGCGGCATCAAGCTACCTATCAATTCATGATTTGATATCACAGTGATATATATACAGCATGATTCCCAAGTCACGGAAAAGATTTTACATGCAGATTTCTAATCGAAATCTAAGAATAAGTTCCTTATCAAAAACTTCGAGGGACCAGTCGTTGCTGAGTTATAGAAGGTTTAGTCCACCTCGTAGTTGACGTTGTCCAGGTGGTGAAACTGATGCCTCACATTCCCCAGGTCTTTTGCTTCGAAGTTTTCATTTTAGTTGTCGCCAGGCAGGTGATTTCTGACCTCCAGGATTCTCACTACGTTTTTGACGTTGTCCAGGTGTTCAAACTGATGACTTCCGATCCCCAGGTCGTTCGCTTCGTAGTTTTCACTCTCGTTGTCTTCGAGTTGTTGACTTTCGTGCTCCAGGATTTTCGTCCCGTAGTTTACGTTGTCTAGATGGTCAAACTGGTGACTGGCGTTCCCCAGGTCGTCCTCTTCGTAGTTTTCACTCTCGTTGTCATCGGGTAGTTGATTTCCGTCCTCTGGGACTTTCGTCACGTAGTTTACGTTTACGGGAAATCAACAACCCGATGACAACGAGAGTGAAAACTAGGGATGGGCGATGTTAGAAATAAAAATCGATTACCAAATAATCGATCTTGAAAAAAAAAAAAAAAAATCATCGATGTTTAAAATCGATGGTCGAAAAAAAAATCGATTAATCGATTATTTAATTTTTTTTTTAATTTTATCCATAACAATTAATTATAGTTATATGAGAGAACCCTCCATACTGTCAATAGCGTTAACTAATTGAATGCAAATGCAAAAAGTAAAAACTTCGGACACAAAGTACAAACCACTCACTTTGATACGACACTGAAAATTTGAAAATGATGTGAATTGTGAATATTCCGAGTTCCGAGTTCCGACGTCCGAGAAACATGACATACTTCCCGCCAAAAATCAGAAAAAAATGGCTACCAAACATCGATCGATGTTTCGCTGATGCTGGGTCTACACGCTATGATTATGTTGGTATGATTAGCCAATCACTGAATTTCTACAACAGAAGTGACCAGTCAGTTAACAGATTTCTTATCATACCGACATAATCATACCAACATAATCATAGCGTCTAGTGCTGAGTCTACACGCTATGATTATGTTGATATGATTAGCCAATCACTGAATTTCCACAACAGAAGTGACCAGTCAGTCAACAGATTCAACTCAATCATACCAACATAATCATCGCGTGTAGACCCAGCATAGACCCAGCATGAAATAATCGAACATCGATTATTTGAGCCATCAAAAAATCGACTAAAAATAATCGATTTTCAAAAAAAAATAATCGATGTTTTGAATAATCGATGTGAATCGCCCATCCCTAGTGAAAACTACGAAGAGGACGACCTGGGGAACGCAAGTCACCAGTTTGACCATCTAGACAACGTAAACTACGGGACGAAAATCCTGGAGCACGTGAATCAACAACTCGAAGACAACGAGAGTGAAAACTACGAAGCGAACGACCTGGGGATCGGAAGTCATCAGTTTGAACACCTGGACAACGTCAAAAACGTAGTGAGAATCCTGGAGGTCAGAAATCACTTGCCTGGCGACAACTAGAATGAAAACTTCGAAGCAAAAGACCTGGCGAATGTGAGTCACCAGTTTGATCACCTGGACAACGTCAACTACGGGTCGAACGACGTAGGGCATGAGAATGATCGACCGGACTATTTCAAGAATAAAAATTACGAAATAACAAACCGAAATTTCAGACAAAGTTCATACGACGCGGGCACTATCAATTTTACAGGATTTTACGTGGTTATGCGGAACAAAAAGTGAGCGCGAAAATTAGCGCTTGAAAAATGACCCTTTACTTGATCGGCCGCACTGATATCGGTAATCGGCCGATAAATAACTGTCATGCGAATCTATCGGGATAACCGACAGATGGCGGAATGCTGGACTCCAAAAAAAATGGCCGCCTTGGAGCCCCAATAGGGCACATGAATTTTGGTCGATCGGCTATCCAGTTAGTATTGGGAACCTTAGAACGTCGATACGCCAACTAGTGGCAGAAAATAGAACCACTCAAAGAAGGCTACAGTAACCAATGAGAGGGCTTAGAACCTCGATACGCTAACTAGTGACGAGAATAGAACTACTCAAAGAAGGCTAAAATTTCAAAGCCACGCCCATTCCAAGGATCCCAATATATATCAGTGCGGGAGTCGAACCTATTTGCAATTTGACAGTTTGCGGAAAACAATAGGTAGGGAAACAACGCAAGCCAACTGTTCAACGAAACTTGAGATCCCGTGGAGTTTTGACAGATTTGAAGAAATATCGAAAAATACATCCGATTATCTGATCCTGAATCTTGAATCCCGAAGAGATATCCGGGATATCCCGTCAAATAGCCAAGGTGAGAGTAGAATAGACATATTGTTTACTGTGGTTGATTTATTTTTCCGTTGCATATTTACTTTATGAAGCGTAGGTATTTAACTGCGGATATTAATTAAGAAGATAGTTAATTGAAAACTTAGTTAGGGAGATAGTTAATCGAAATGAATGATCACCGGGCTATCACAGTACGTATAGTGGGAGACGGTAATTGTTTATTTAGATGTTTTTCATATTTTTTATATAATGATCAAGAAAAACATCAAACGATAAGGTTGCAAATTGTTTCTAATGTAGTACACAATTGGGCGTTATACGAATCATTTATTGTGGGCGATGAATCGTACAATTCAGAAATTTTAGATAAATATGCATACCAATCGCATATGTCTAAAACAGGAGTTTACGGGGGGGGAAGTAGAAATAGAGTCGTTCGTCAAGATTTATAATATACACGTATCGGTATACATAAATCATTTTGAGGATCCAAGAAAATATGGGGATGAAATGAATATAAATAAGTTAATTCTTTTATTATCTGGCTGTTTAGACAGAGATCACTATGACATTATCAATTCACAGAATTCGAGTTTAACAGGTAGAGATAGAATTAATAGACTACACTACTATCATAACAAGGAGCGAATTAATGAAAAACGACGGGTAGAAAATCTTTCCAAGAATAAATTGAATGAAAAAAGGTTAAGGGATACTATTCGAAGTATGGGAGAAGAGCGAATAGACCCTGGTGAAAATAATTTCTACGCCAAAATACGAAAACATTCAAAGCGTAAAAAAGCGTAAAGAATCGTAGTTTTTCGTAGTTTTTCGTAGTTTTCCGTAATTTATCGTAGTTTTTGAAGTAGAAAACTACAAATTTCCACGACAACCCGAGTCGAAATTTTTCTCCTTGTAACGAACTCAGTTTCTGAGTGATTCAAATAAGAGCGCTAAATTATTTAACTACGTTGTCTTGTAATAGGATCAATTTTGACTACATTAGTAAACACCGGTTGACCGGACATCGGTCAGCAATCGCTCTCTCGGCCGAGAACCATCATACAGAGCGGACGTGGTTGCGTCATATAAAAGTCTCGAATTATAAATTTATAAATTTTTATATAAATCCATTTTTGTAATGTGCACATAAAACATAACGATACCTACTATAGATCAAAGTAAAACTATGAACTATATCAACAAACGATATTTATCATCGCATCGAAACCAGTAAAAGACGACAATCACGAGAAAATTTAAGTATCTGACCATGCGGTCGCACCGCCATTTTCCTATTTAATACATTATTTATGCGCTAAGCAAAATCAGTTTTATACGTTCTATGTAATTTCATGATATCGCATGTGTTGTCCGTACTCGAAATAAGCGTTATCATTATTTGTATTAATACACGGATATACTTATATCCCTATAGAGTACTGTGCCGTCTGTTTTGTCCACGTTTAGTCAATCATTTATTATAATTTATTCATATTCTGTTTTTAGTAATTTCATTATGCAAACATAATATAAAGAAGATTATAATCTAGTATTTCTGGAATCATTGACATTTTTTTATTATACCTACAAGATCTGTTTCTACAAAATAGTTACCTTATGTTCATGTCAATGTATCAAAAATTAGTAATTACTGTCGTGAAATCTTAAATATAATATTCAACCAGATTAAATTGTCTGATAAACAGATTCAGTAAAACAATAAAACGTTTAATGTGTTCATGACTATTCTAGTATTTGTTCATAACTTATTTATTATTCCTTGTCTCCTATAATATATATATATATTTAGTATGATATTTTAACGGTAATTCAGTAGGAAATATTAAGTAGATAAAGTTAGCATTACATCCTATTTACCTGCTCTAAGCACTCAAATCAACCTATTTTGATACTGCCCAACCTATAGCGCCTATTTTGACCCGCGGAGTTCTACTCGCAGTAGAAATTGTACTCCTATTTTGATTCTCCAGAGCCTACTCAACCTCATTTAGTACTGTTCAACCTGGAACCCCTACTTTGAACCGCTATGTTCTAATCAGGGTTGGAAGTCAATAAATACTTTTCCAATTGAATTACCCATTTAATTACGGATAATTTTAATAATGTGCAATTGAACTTTTTCCAATTACACATTACATTTGTAATGCGTAATTAAACTTTTTTTCAATTATCCATTACATCGATATTCGATAATACCCTAGTAGAAATTTCGACCGGGCGCTGGCGAGGGCCAGGCTATCTTAACTGGTGATGGATCAGGCGCTGACGTGGCAAACTACCCCGCGCCTAGCTAGCGATGTTACACTTTGGCAGACCAGTTCCTAGCCAGTAAAGCTAACTAGGTCCTTAGCAGGTTTCCTTAACGGAGCCTTAGTACTTTGCGATGTTCGGAGCCCCTCATTTATTTTCGCAAAATTAGAAAGTAATAATAGTAGAAAAACAAAAAACGAAATTTGACAATCTTATCGTCAGTTGACCCGTCCTACACGCTTACATCGATGAAATTGCATTATAAACTTACTGAAAAAATCGCCGCATTATTCGTCCCCGCCGGGTCTTGAACCCACGTCCGCTCGATTACCAGTCGCACGCCCTAACCACTACGCCAAACTATCATATGGCATATGACCCATCACTCTCTTACTTGTTCACGGCCTATCAAAGTGTCAAGTTATTACTCGAAATATTTCAATGTCATCAAAATTTTGCATTTGTAGGACTAGATCGAAGCCCTTGCAGATATTATTACGATTGATTACTGAATATTATATCATGCGTTTTTCGTTTACGCTGTCATGTATTTATCCGGAAGAAATATGACATCTTTTGATGATACTATTTTTCATGACACTCAAATTTTTATGCTTATTTCCACAGTAATTAGTTAGTTAATCCTTTAATGTCTTATCGCCCTTGCGGGCATGTAGACGAATCGACAGTAATTAGTATATTATGTGGCATGCCCGTAAACCAAGTGTTTTAGGCGAGGATAATGATTTCAGTACGAGCTAAAGGCGAGCGGGAAACTAGTTCTGAAATCATTATTCGAGTCAAAAACGGTTTACGGGTGCGCCCCATACTTTATTTTTTTCGAAATAGGCATGAAAAGTCACTTTGTCGCTAGTTGAGATTCACAGACGAAGAGTGAGGTTATGGTGCGACCTGTCGCGATCTGTCGCGCACTTCAAACTGCGCATCGATAGTTATTACTAGTTAGCACCACGTCCGCTTGGCCTGGGCTGCGCCAGTCTAGGTAGTCCTTAAAATGGCCTAACCTCTACTCTCGGCAGCTGACGCGCACCCAGCAGGGCCCCGAGCGTGAAATCGAGACCAGTCAGCCACAATTGCGCCTCGTGTGGTCCTGGCTAGAAAATCCATAACAGATTTTCCATGAGTGAGCCCGGCCAGGCGCTAGCGTGACACAGGGATAGCCCGATCAAATTTCTACTAGGGATGTGTAATTTGAAAAAGTTTTCTCTGATTTTGTATTTTTTTAATTATATCGTAGCACTTGTCCAATGAAGGGCTGTTAAACATGTTTATATGTATGTAATAATATCTTAGACGTTTTGAATTTTGATATTTACCACATAAATCCATGATCACGAATGTCTAGGGTCTGGAGGGTTCTACGAGGTTCTCGGGAACTCCTATTTTGAGCCTAAAAGTGGCAAATTGTCCGATATCTGACTGTTTTAGGCGTAAAGTAGGAGTTCATTTTACATTGAAAGTGAACCTCCAGTGACCCTGTACAACCTCCTAATCGGTAGGAGTTACAGGTCGAAAGGAGGAGAAAAATTTCAACTCGGGAAATTACGAAAATCTACAGTCTTTAAGCACCAGAATATCAGTTCTACGATTATGTACGAAAAACTACGAAAAATGATTTAGCTTCATTTCGTTCGTAGGTCTTTGTAAATTTTCGTAGATATTCGTATAATTGATATTCCGTTGTTTGAGGACTGTAGAGACCCATGATGTCGGGCGAAAAAAAAAAGGATTTTCAAGCCTCCCGCAGAGGGAATTATTATTATTCTTCGTTCCCACAGTATAAAAAATAGGTTCCACTGCCTCAAATCAATGCCGATATAGTGTTGAACTCTCAAGACCAATTCTCAAATATTGTCTGTAGTAATACCACAAGACCTTCAAAATTATCGGATATTTCCCGATTGTTTTGCTGCGTGGCATCGAGAGGGCTAAGTTTTGCAGATTTTTGTGCAAAACTTGGCCCGTTCGTTGCTACGCAGGATCAAAACAACTTTTTTTCGTCCGTCATCGTGGGTCTCACGCGAAAACATTCAGAATTAAACACAGAATTTTTCGTAATTTTTCAAGAATTTTCGAAACGTTGGAACATGGTGTTTCGTTTGTTCAAAATGTTAAAAGTGTTGAGAAAAAAAGAAGAAATAATGATCCCATCGTGGAAGGGGTGTCGAAATGATCGAAATAAAAAAACAAAGATTTTCGAGAATTTTTCGAAATTTTTGAAAAATGCCAATTTCAAAATGGGTTTGAATAATCATGGAAAATTAACGGTTGGAGGGAAAAATCTGAAAAAATTCAGCAATGCTTTTTCGAGGTCGTAAAATGGTATAAAAAATCGTGAAGCGAATCAAAAATGGTGAGGGAAAAACATTGGTCGAGTTCACGTTGAATTCCCCATATATATATATATGATATATATATTATCGTATCGCATTCTATGACTATCCATGAAAAACTACGGCGAACTACGGATATCTACTACAAATATCGCATACAGTATTATCCCATTCTACGACTATCTACGAAAAACTATGACAAAATACGGAAAACCACGATGAACTACAGATATTCACTACAAAGATCGAAATCATATCGAATTTCGTTCTAGAACTATCTACGAAAAACTACTACTTTGTGCAAAATCTGACGTAAAAAAAAACTACGAAAAGTCCGAAATCCTCTACTTTTTCGTAGATCATTTTCGTAGTTTGGCGTAAAAATTATTTTCACCAGGGGAGAAAAATCGAAAGAAAGATTTAGTTGAGGGAATGAATGAAAAGCGTTTGGATAAAAAACGAAATAAAGATTTAGTTGAGGGAATGAATGAAAAGCGTTTGGATAAAAAACGAAATAAAAATTTAGTTGAAACAATGAGTGAAAAGCATTTGGATAAGAAACGAAAGAAAGATTTAGTTGAGACAATAGATGAAGAGCGTTTGGATAGGAAACGAAAGAAAGATTTAGTTGAGACAATGGATGAAGAGCGTTTGGATAGGAAACGAAAGAAAGATTTAATTAAGACAATGGATGAAAAGCGTTTGGTTCAAAAGCGGAAGAAAGAGTTAGTTAAGATAATGAATGAACAGCGTTTGAATCAACAGCGAAAGAAAGATTTAGTTAAGACAATGAATGAAAAACGTTTGGATCTAAAACTAACTAAACAGTATAGCTATATGTAGAATATATAATACGTTAAAAGATCCGTTGAAAATTTCCATTGTTTTGAAACCAACATTGATAATAAGATAATATAGGGCTTGGCGCGCCAAGTTTGGTTACCAAAATGATTATTGGCTATATAATAAGAAATAAATAATAGCCAATATAAAGATGAATAATCGCGGGTGACAAAACCTTCACTAGATTTCATTACAAAATGGTTTTTTTTTCGAAAAAATCCGCAGATTATTTGACTTCAACAGATGATACACAATGGGAGGTTGGCGCGCGTAGCGCGCAGGGGGGCGTAGCCCCCCTAGTATATATATATATATATATATATATAAATAAATATATAAAATATATAAATATATATATATATATATATATATCGACAGCTTAATAACATAATCCCGTAAGCGCCAAAAATGGCCTATTTTTCAAACAATTTCTAATAGACGCCAAAATTTTTTTGGAGAAACGTCTGTCAGTTTGCGAAAAATTTTTTTTTTTGGCGCTTACGTGACTATGTTATTAGGCTGTCGATATATATTGTAACATATCCAGCTATAGTGCACATCGAATATCGCCAAAGACCGAACAAAGGAAAGGATTACACTAATCCTCTACGTTCGACCAAGTGTCTGACGTCACGCTAAGAAGTGGGGATAGAGAGTATATAAACGGCTCACTCAATCACTCATGAGCGTATTTGTGCCATAGAGGCCTTGCGACTCATAATATCCAATAATTCGAGCGTATTCTGGTATAGCACCGTTGCGACTCATAACTCCGAGCGTAGTCAGGTAGAGCACCGGTGCGACTCATATTATTTATTAAATTCACTTACATAGCTTTAGAGCGTCTAGCGCTAAATGTCTAACATAAATTCAAGCAAATAGAATCAAATCCATTGCCTTTAGATAAAATATCATTGGCCACAATTTAAAATATAATAGAAGAGAATAGGAGAACAATATAATGGAATCGAAATAGAATCATAACAGAAAACAAAACCGCGCATAGCCTAAAATATAAAAATAGAATATACAAACAGAACGAAAACCTAAACGGAACAAACAAACAAACGCGACTAGAGTCACGAAATTAGAATAGGAGTAGAATAAGTAAAACATTGTAAAAATAAGTTTATTAGAATTCATTTGAATACACAGAAAAAAAAGATAGCTTGAACCAAGATAGAAAATTTCTTCGAAATTTTTTTCTTGAACCAAAACAAAAATTTGTATTTGATTGGAGTGAAAAATTCTTTGGATCCAGAAATTATTTACTTCATGGAAGACATTATTTTCTTCGTCTGAAAAACTAATTCCTCAAACCAAGAAAAAACTTTCTTGGGACAAGAAATATTCTATTGGTTAGAGTTAGTTTTATTTTTGACTGAATAAATTTTTGTTTGGTAAAATAATATAATATAATATAATATGATATATATTTTAATATTTGGTTAAATAATTTCCTTTTTTAAGGCTATTATTTTTATGGTTCCAGAATATTCACTAATAAATACAAAAAATGATTAGTTTTTTGGAGACAAAAAGTTTATTACATCCAATTATAAAAATGAAATTGATAACAATATATTTTGATTATTCTGATAAGAAGACTACATGCATTATTCTCACACATGAAAGTAAATAAACTTACAATTTTCCAAAAAGCTTACAGCATTTATTATTTATTGAATAATAAATAATAAATTATTATATATTATATATTATTATTGATTTTTGGAAATGACCCATACCGGATTTGACACTTCTCGGACTTGGCGCATACAATATTTTATGCGATCCGTTGTTTGAAGGTTCACTTTTTGGAAAATCGGTGTAATACTCACTTTAGTTTCTAAAATTACTGGTGTTATTGCGTTTTTCTGTATCAAAACATTTTGACTCAGCCATTTGACATTTTCAGATATTTTGTTTTATAAAGTGTGAACGTAGTCAAAAGTAACCTGACTATGATTATTTTAATGAAACATATTCGTATTAATATAATCAAGTTATTCTACCATTTGATCAAGTATCAAAGATTTATTGGTTTAAGAATTTTTTTTCTTGATTCAAAATCGAAAAATTCAAGAAATTATTCTACTCCGTTCAAGAAATTCTTGGTGTTCATTCCCTCCATTGAAAAATTTCTTGGATGAAGAAAAGTTATCTTCAGTCAAGTAAACCTTTTTTTCTGTGTACAATTATTATTTACTTATTTGAACTTTGTCGGATATTTCAGCACTGACTCCAAACTAATCAATTTCCATCCCTGAATAAGCCTATAGGGACCAGCTTTGGATCATTCCTAGAGCGAACGGCGTTGGATTAACTTCCCGCGTCCGAGGGCCAAGGAAATACGATTCCGAGTCTGAGACACGGTCTTGGAATCGCAAGGTTCCCGGATCCGAGTAAAGAATAGGTTTTGTGTTTAGGAAAGCAGGCTTGGATTCACTTCCCGGCTCTGTTCAAATAGAAGAAGGATCGGCTTTGGTTCTACCCGAGTCCGAAGGGAACAGGCTTTGGTGGAGTAATCTACCCGAGTCCTGAGTTAACGTAAATTCACAAGGTTACATAGGTGGCTTTTGGTGGCTAACCCATCCTTTTCCCTACCTACGTACCTCAAAGAAAAGCCCTATTAATTTTGATAATTTAAATCCCTTTTTTTATAGGTAAAGAACTCACACTAACTGCGGGTATCTCATAACTTTCGGGTTCAAGATACTCGCCAAAAGTTACAATATATATATATATATCGACAGCCTAATAACATAGTCACGTAAGTAAAAAATTTTTCGCAAACTGACAGACGTTTCTCCAAAAAAATTTTGGCGTCTATTAGAAATTGTTTGAAAAATAGGCCATTTTTGGCGCTTACGGGATTATGTTATTAGGCTGTCGATATATATACTACTAGACCGGTTCAAAAAATCGACTATTCTTTTGTTTTAAATTTTCGCATTGAAATACTTTCAGGGGGCTGAAAAAAGATGCCTGTTAAAAGCGGAGCTCTTAATATTAAGATTTAGAGGTCGCTCATCGCGGATTTCTATTTTTCATTTGAATAGCATAGGAATTTTTTTTTTTTTTTATATATAATTTTGTAGCTCACAAACCAATGAACAAATCCAAATGACTCAAACATATTTTCATAGGAAATTGAACACTCTACAAAAAGCTTCTCTTATCATTTTTTGATAAATTGACTCCTTCCAAAGTTATTCAAGCTCAAAGTTCAATTTATAGTTGAGTCGACTATTTTTTTTTTTGTGATTTTTTTTCTACAATGATAGATACATTTTTTAGAGTGTTCCATCCCCTATCAAAATATGTAGGAGTCATTTGGATTTGTTCATTGGTTTGTGAACTACGAAATTCTGAAGAAAAAAAAAAAAATTCCTATGCTACTATTTAAATGGAAAATAGAAATCCGCGATGAGCGACCTCTAAATCTTAATATTAAGGTGGTTCTTTACCCACTTCCCACCAAACGTGGCTTTCAGAGCAGATTTTGAATACTTCTCGGTGGGGGAAAAATCTGAAAAAAATCAAGCATGTAGAAGATCCTCGAGAGATTGATTTTGCATAATAATAATTCAAAAAAGTTATTAACAAATAGATGGAAAAAAAAACTGTTCAAGAAATTAGCCGATGACCCAACTTTTTTTTTAGGTGAAAATTATTTTTTAATTTTTCTGAATACGTATGATTTTTTTCAGAATTTTGTTAAATCTTTGAAAATTGGGTTTTTCATACCTGACAAAACGCGATTTTCAAAGATTTAACAAAATTCTGAAAAAAATCATACGTATTCAGAAAAATTAAAAATTAATTCTCACCTAAAAAAAAAGTTGGGTCATCGGCTAATTTCTTGAACAGTTTTTTTTTGCATCAATTTGTTAATAACTTTTTTGAATTATTATTATACAAAATCAATCTCTCGAGGATCTTCTACATGCTTGATTTTTTTCAGATTTTTTGCCAATCGAGAAGTATTCAAAATCTTCTCTGAAATCCAAGTTTGGTGGGAAGTAGGTACCCGAGTCGAAATCTGAGTCCTCATTTAAGCCTCCAGACCCTCCATTTCTTTGATGTTCAGATTTGCCGACACGAATTTAGACCTCATTTACGTCTCTTAGGTCCTCATAGACCAGTTGGACTCGATAGAGCCTCCAAGTTCTCTAATTTTTTGGATTGTAATTGAACCTCAAGAGCCTCGAATTCAGTAGGGCCTCGAAGTTCTCCAAATCTTAAACCTCATTTAAGCCTCGAGATTCTCCTTTTCGTTGTTGTTCAGATTGCCGACACGAATTTAGACCTCATTTACGTCTCTTAGGTCCTCACAGACCAGTTGGACTCGATAGAGCCTCCAAGTTCTCTAATTTTTTGGATTGTAATTGAACCTCAAGAACCTCGAATTCAGTAGGGCCTCGAAGTTCTCTAAATTTTTAGCTCGACATTGCACCTCGAGATACTCACAGTACTTACTCTCGGCGCCACAACGTGGCGCCGAGCTTCGACTCACCCGCAGAATAGCCGCAATTTTGTTCTCGCGAGTAAAGTACTACACCCAGACACATAGAGAGACCCCGGCGTCCTACCACGCGGGCTCGAGGACTAACTGAGGTCTCGAAGAGAACCTCGAGGACTTACTGAGGTCTTGAAGAGAACGTCGAGGACTTACTGAGGTCTTGAAGAGAACCTCGAGGACTTACTGAGGTCTTGAAGAGAACCTCGAGGACTTACTGAGGTCTCGAAGAGAACCTCGAGGACTTACTGAGGTCTCGAAGAGAACCTCGAGGACTTACTGAGGTCTTGAAGAGAACCTCGAGGACTTACTGAGGTCTTGAAGAGAACCACGAGGACTTACTGAGGTCTTGAAGAGAACCTCGAGGACTTACTGAGGTCTTGAAGAGAACCTCGAGGACTTACTGTGGTCTCGAAGAGAACCTCGAGGACTTACTGAGGTCTCGAAGAGAACCTCGAGGACTAACTGAGGTCCAAGCTAGGAATTGAAATTGAGGTTCTGGAGGACCTAATGAGTCCTAATATTGGTTATCATTAAGACCTCGACAGTCGGAATCGGCCCGTAAGCGCACTCTTGAGGTCCTAATGATACCCAATTTACGCAGGCTTTCCCTATACCTGAAAGAAATCTTAAGCCTCATTTGAGTCTCAAAGACCTCGCGAGAATCTCGAGGCTTAAATGAGGACTCAGATTTCGACTCGGGTAAAGAACCACCTTAAGAGCTCCGCTTTTAACAGGCATCTTTTTTCACTCCCCCGAAAGTATTTCAATGCAAAATTTGAAAAAAAAAAAGAATAGTCGATTTTTTTGAACCGGTCTAATATATATGAGGTATTCTGCCCCAACTGAGACCGGTTCGGTTCCTCACCCTAATCAATATTGTTGATAATTTTTTTTTGTTATCAGCAACCCAAAAGGAACCTGGGTGAATTATTTTAAATTTTTCTTCCGAGTACTTTCTGAGTTAGAAATTTTGAATTTTTCTAACGGAATAATTTTCAATTAATTATAACTCGGCCCAGGTTGGTCGGATCACGAAAAACAAGAGGATGAAAATGACTCTCAGAAATTGTACTTTTTGGATAAAATATTATTGAAATTTCATGACGAATCGTTCAGCGTTATTTCTAGATTAAAGTGCAAAAGCTTGATTTTCGCCAAGTATGCCACTTTTGATTTTTTTGAAAAAATTCTCCATTATTCTACATTTGAATACAAATTTTTTAAGCCGTGTCTCATCGTGGGCAGAATTTTCTTTCTATTTTTTTTTTCATTTTTCCCAAATTTATCGGAATTTTTTTTCGACTTTTTCATTTTTTTCATTGCAACTTCCAAAACTTCGGTTCGGTTCGGATCGCTCCTGCATACTAGTATGCGTACAAGCCTTCGGTTTTTTTTTTTTCATTTCTTTTTTTTTTTATGTTTTATTTCTCATACATTTAGGTAAATACATTATTATTAATTACATTATTATTATTATTATTATTCATCCTTCCAGTTCCAATTTGTTAGGAGGAAAAAAAAATTAATTAGTCAATTAATGTATAAGAAATAAAACACAAAAAAAAAAAAGAAATAAATAAATAAATAATAAATAAATGTAATAATAATAATAATAAATGTATTTACCTAAATGTATGAGAAATAAAACATAAAAAAAAAAGAAATGAAAAAAAAAACCGAAGGCTTGTACGCATACTAGTATGCAGGAGCGATCCAAACCGAACCGAAGTTTTGGAAGTTGCAATGAAAAAAATGAAAAAGTCGAAAAAAAATTCCGATAAATTTGGGAAAAATGAAAAAAAAAAATAGAAAGAAAATTCTGCCCACGATGAGACACGGCTTAAAAAATTTGTATTCAAATGTAGAATAATGGAGAATTTTTTCAAAAAAATCAAAAGTGGCATACTTGGCGAAAATCAAGCTTTTGCACTTTAATCTAGAAATAACGCTGAACGATTCGTCATGAAATTTCAATAATATTTTATCCAAAAAGTACAATTTCTGAGAGTCATTTTCATCCTCTTGTTTTTCGTGATCCGACCAACCTGGGCCGAGTTATAATTAATTGAAAATTATTCCGTTAGAAAAATTCAAAATTTCTAACTCAGAAAGTACTCGGAAGAAAAATTTAAAATAATTCACCCAGGTTCCTTTTGGGTTGCTGATAACAAAAAAAAATTATCAACAATATTGATTAGGGTGAGGAACCGAACCGGTCTCAGTTGGGGCAGAATACCTCATATACATTATGGTTAATCGAAAATTCTGAAAACTGTTGGCTACCCTCGAAAATCAAAGACTAAAATAAAGGTCTGCGTACAACGATTCGATTTTTTGACAATATACAGGGGGCGCGCGGGACGTTGAAATATGCAATTTTTTGCGTCAAATTCACTCTATCACTGATAAACGGAAACAGATCATTCAAAATATTCTGATTTTTTTATATAAGCTGCCCAGATATGTACTATATCAAACCCATATGCACGGAACATTAACGAATGGTTCATATCTTCGGAAAAAAGTAAAAAACCTTTAAAAATCAATATTTTCACTATTTTAATCGATAAAATATGAAAATTTCAAAAATTAAAAAATTAAATAAAATAAAAATTTGCAACTCACGTTTATCCAAGCCTTGAATTTTCTGCATCAGGAAGCGCTTTTCTTGGAGAGTATACTGTACCGTGATTATTGGGAACCTTAGAACGTCGATACGCCAACTAGTGGCAGAAAATAGAACCACTCAAAGAAGGCTACAGTAACCAATGAGAGGGCTTAGAACCTTGATACGCCAACTAGTGACGAGAATAGAACTACTCAAAGAAGGCTAAAATTTCAAAGCCACGCCCATTCCAAGGATCCCAATACCGTAAGAATCAGGATAATGTTAATAATCCTGAGAATGAATGTTCATGTGAACATAAAAAAGTGTACGAAGCACCGGGGTTATGGCTGATCCAACAGTTTTCAAGATATTAATTTTTGAAACATTTTCAGCGCCCTTAGAAATTAATATCTCTAAAACTGTTGGATCAGCCATAACCGTGCTTCGCACACTATTTTATATTCACATGAACATTCATTTTCAGGATTATTAACCCGCTGAGGTCCTCCATTTTCTGGCGTCCTGATCCGGTCCAGCCTGGGTGTTTAGTAACCCATGAATTCGTTTACTCATAAAACACGTTTTAATTCTGATTTTTTTACTTCACGGTAGTGAAATGAAATCGTCAGAGTCTCAGGAATACGAATATGCAAGTTTGGTGTCAATATGTTCATTTTATAGAACACGGTGACAGACAATGCAAGAAGAAAGTCAGAAATTTCAGCGAAAATGACCCTTTTGCACAAGGTGGTATTGGGTGGCTGCACACCCAGTTGGACTTCAGCGGGTTAAGATTATCCAACAACTTTTGGAGTCATTACAAAAGATTGAAAAAACAGCCCAATTTTTCCAAATTCACGCTCGCTGTGGATTGAATTTCGAATTTTCGACTATCCCACTAGTCCTATTTTGTAGCAAATTTTATCCCGATCAAAAAAAAATGCCCGTCATTTTCCTCGAAATTCACGTTGAAACGGAGATATTCATGAAAGTGTATCGCAGAACGTCTCAATTTTCTTTAATTTGTGAATCAACAAATATCGCGCAACTTTTCAAGACTGAATAGTTCGATTCTACATCTATATGTTACGAGGAAGTAATTTAAGAAAAAAAAAAAAAAAATAGCCTACATGTCCGTTTCCACTTTTTTTCCTAATTCGACTGGACTATAGAGATTTGACTCAATTTCAACGAAAAGTTGAACGGCGTGAACTATGTAGATACCGAACATCAGCCCCATCAATTTATCTAGAAGTAGAACAGTATTGCAACGCTCCTGTTTACAGATAACAGCCTAAGAGGACAACATTTTTTTTAAAGCGGTAGTTGTAAGTCCATAAGTACAGTTGAGGTTTCAAATGTATATAGCTGCTTCTGCAAGGAGAGTCTAGTAGAATCAATCCCGCTGACTAATGGTACAAAATCAGGTAGTCAAATTCTATAGGAAATTGTGAAATCGGACTTGCGACATACCATTGTGCAATTGATATGATTTTGGTATAGATGATAATATCAGCTACGAGTCATGTTAATTTGTGACTTCTGACTCCTGTGTGATGAAATATGTAAGTTTAATCTGGAAATTCGAAGTAGTAATAACGAGATAAGCTGGTATCGAATGGTTATAAAAGATTTTGGAACCGCTGATTTTTAAATCAGTGAACAATACAAGACAGCAATGTTCGCGTTCCACATCCTTGGATGTCAACTAATGACTGGAATTTTACTAACTACTTACTTTCCTGCTAATTATGCTCAGCTGGAAAATACCAGCCAACCAGAAGTGACGATTTCTCAGGGTACCCTACTGGGCACCACCCTGACGACCCGAAAAGGTCGGAACATTTCCGCCTTCCTGGGGATCCCTTATGGACAACCACCGATCGGGAATCTCAGGTATGAACAAGTGGCTGATCGAATAACTCTGGACTCAATACATTATTGAAATTCTATAATTTTGTACGATAGATTTGCAAACCCCGTCCCAGCGGATGGTTGGAATGGAACTCTGAACGCTAGTGTCAACCCGAGCCAGTGCCTTCAGATCTTAACCGATGCAGTAGTTGGCGAGGAAGATTGCCTGTTCGTGAAAGTGTACACACCACAGGTAATTGATTGTTAAAAAATCATTTTATCACCGGAATCCCATTTTCAGCGATTTACCGATAACTACCATATGATATACATGTCAAATCTACAGCTTCCCCAGAACGCAAAAAATTCGTCACTTCTTCCTGTGATGGTGTACATTCATGGCGGAGCCTTTTCGATGGAATTTCCTAGACCCACTGACTCGGGGTATCTCCTGGATGCAGATGTGGTTCTCGTCATATTGAACTATCGTCTGGGTCCGCTGGGATTCCTCAGCACAGGTGACGAGGTCGCATCCGGAAACTGGGGCCTGAAAGACCAAGTCTTGGCCCTGGAATGGGTCCAGGATAACATCCACTATTTTGGCGGTGATCCTGACCAGGTGACAATCTTCGGAGAGAGTGCAGGCGCTGCTTCAGTCCACCTTCTGTCACTGTCGAACACAACGATTGGTAAGTACGAGCTTATCGTCAATTCTCAATTGGATATTCCACAGTTTGGATGTAACCACCAGTTGAAATGAGAATTAATCAACCTTCTCCGACGACAGGACTCTTTCACAAATATATAACGCAGAGTGGATCTGCTTTCGCACCATGGGCCTACCGGCCCAGAGCTGCCTACTCGAGCCGTGCCTTCGAACTTGGCGATTTCGTCGGCTGTTCAAACGGCACATCGGATTCCCTGATCAGCTGCCTGCGGACAATCGACTTTTCGGACATTATAGCTGCTCAAACGAATTTCATAGTGTGGGAATCCTTTCCCAGCGTAGTATGGGGCCCGACCGATGAGCCAAACATCGATGGTGCTTTACTCACAGACAGCCCTTCGAATCTGATTGCTGCTGGAGGAATCCGTGACCTTCCTTGGATGTCTGGTATTGTCCGAGACGAAGGACTCGTATTTTCTACAGGCGAGTGAAGTATTCGTTTATTGTCGCACTCCATAGAGGATCGGTATCACAGAGCTGCTCATATCGAATGTGATGTGTCTGTATATGAATGAAATGATCCTCAGAATTATTACACGCATTCCTATCCGAAAGTTGCGCGATTTTGATCCTGTGTTCATCAGGGATTCTCCTAACTATTTACATAAACTATATTTGCGTCAACAACTTACCTTACCATTTTATGCATTTTCAGGCATGTACCTGGACAAGGAAATGTTCAATTATTTTCTGGCAAATTCCGATTATCTCTTACCCATCATTGTGTCGTGGACGTACGAATCGGACTCAGGGGCAGCTCGGACCAACGCCGCGAAGTCATATTACTTGAATACTGATCTGACATCAAACGCAAGCGAAGTGAGTGACGAGACATAAGTCAATATGGTGCAAAAACCTTTCGCCAAGTGCAATAATGTGGTCCCTACTCAAAACGAAAGAATAAAAAGAAAAATGTCCACGTACAAAAGTATTGAAATCACATACAGTGCCAAGTACATGTCTTCTGTATACCATAAGTTAACAACAGAAACGTAAAGAGTCTTGTGCTCGTTCACTCGCAAAAAAAAATTTGGAGTCCGTGGTATTTGGCGGGCCAATATTGTTCTCTCGTACTTGTCTACGAAGGCCCGCCAAGTACCACGGACTCCAAATTTTTTTTTTGCGAGTGAACGAGCACAAGACTCTTTACGTTTCTGTTGTTAACTTATGGTATACAGAAGACATGTACTTGGCACTGTATGTGATTTCAATACTTTTGTACGTGGACATTTTTCTTTTTATTCTTTCGTTTTGAGTAGGGACCACATTATTGCACTTGGCGAAAGGTTTTTGCACCATAGGTGCTTTTGTTGTTGATTTCACTACTTTTTGTACAATTTTGTATTTCATACACGTATGTGTTTATAAATTTTTTTTTTTTTTTTGACAGTCGTAACATGTGTGTTCGTTTTTCATTACGTTCTACGAATTGTTTCCTTATAATCCGTTATAATAACTCTATATGCCTGCAACGTGTAACCCTGCGCGCAAACCTCCTCCTTCATCGATATACAGGGTGGTCCATTTTAATTGATGCAGGCGAATATCTCGAAAACTAACAATTATAAAAGAAAAAGTTTCATACAAAACTTAAAGGGTTTCGAGGGGGAAAGATAATGCTGATATGTGTTGACTTGTGGACTTCGCCAATTCCGAGATTTCGCAAGCAACTTCGGATTTTAGATAGGGAACACATGTTTTGGTTTGGGGCATCTGATAGCGCGATCAAAGACTCATTCAAACACGCAAGCAAAAAAAATTGAAAGAAAAAATTTTGCAAAAAAAATTGGAATAAAAAATTTCGCGAATTTTTTTTTTTTTTTGCAAAAGCTTGCTTTTTTGTCCCTAGCTTTCGAACACATTCATTGTTTATCACTCTAGCTCAAAATTTTTCTTGCCAATTTTGAAATTTCAAAGTCTGAATGTACCAGATTAGTAAAACAAAAAATCGTAGATCAATAACGCAAACAACTAACCGCCTTAGTTCGTCCGACATAATTATACTGACAACATCTTCCAGTTCATGTCGGACTTGAGCCTCTACACCAACGTCAAACATGCGGATATGTAAAGGTTTTGTTATCTTTTTAATTTCAATTTTTAATAAATTTTTTTTTTCTTTATCGACGTTTTTTTTTTTTTTTTTTTTGTAACAATACTTCGATTCAAATGTTTTTCCTCCAAAACTTTTCGAAAAGAGATTTTCTACGAATCTACGAATTATTTTTTTTATTAATCTGGTACATTCAAACTTTCCAATTTCAAAATTGGCGAGAGAAATTTCGAGCTAGAGTGATAAACAATGAATGTGTTCGAAAGCTAGGGACAAAAAAGTAATCTTTTGCAAGAAAAAAAAAAATTTCGCGAAATTTTTTATTCCAATTTTTTTTGCAAAAATTTTTTTTTCCAATTTTTTTTGCTTGCGTGTTTGAATGAGTTTTTGATCGCGCTATCAGATGCCCCAAACCAAAACATGTGTTCCCTATCTAAAATCCGAAGTTGCTTGCGAAATCTCGGAATTGGCGAAGTCCACAAGTCAACACATATCAGCATTATCTTTCCCCCTCGAAACCCTTCAAGTTTTGTATAAAACTTTTTCTTTTATAATTGTTAGTTTTCGAGATATTCGCCTGCATCAATTAAAATGGACCACCCTGTATATATATTTTATTTATTCATGTGGTTACGCCGAGGGGTCGTCCACTCAAGAAATCGATGATTTTCTATTCTTCCAATCGATTCAGAGTCGAAAGGTTTAAAAGAATCATGTTCAAAATCAACAAGATCCGGCAAAATGTTGCAGAGGTTTAGAAATCACAAAAGTCGGTATGATTTAAAAGAATCACAGAGAATCTTCGAGAATCATTACGGCTCACTGTGGTTCTGGGCAAGTTTCAGCGAGCCTGAGAGATTCAGAGTCTTACTGAGTCGGAATCAGTTGGAATCAGCCGAATCAGCAAAAAAGAAAAAAGAGAAAAGAGAAAAAAGAAACGCGGGCGACAGTTCAGTTCAGCAATGAATCAATGAACTCGATGCATAATCATGAAAATCTGATTCGGAATCAGCCGGAATCAACTGGAATCAGTCATCCTCACGCGGTCGAGTGCGCACAACGGTCATAATGAGTCGATTGCATTTTTTTCATTCCTCACTTTTCTGATTCCAGAATCAGGTTTCAAGTCTAAATCAATACCGAATCAGAAAAAATCGAAGAGAAACAGCCATTTATTGAGAATCGATTCTTGAGTGGACGGCCCCTCGGGTTACGCGAAACAAGAAGTGAACACGAAAATAGTGAAAAACGGAAAAACAAGTACCGAGCTCTAAAAACGGCGCTGATGAAAAACGCAGCTTCCTATTGTCCACAGATTCATGGATATTTAAATATTAAAATAAATAGTTAAAAATATATAGGGCGTTTCACTTTGCGCGCACCAACTGCTAAGTTTTCGTCCTCCAGGTCCACCGCACCGTAGTTTCCGTTCTCTAGGTCGACCTCTACGTAGTTTCTGTCCTCCAGGACCACCGCCACGTAGTTAAGAACGTCGTGTGTACAACATCAACTGTTCATCAATAATTACTTACAATCGATCGACCTGGAGGACGGAAACTGCGGTGCGGTGGACATGGAGGACGGAAAATACTTAGCGGTGAACCTAGAGTACGGATACTACGTAGCGGTCGACCTAAAGAACGGAAACTACGTAGCGGTGGACCTGGAGGACGGAAACTACGTAGCGGTCGACCTGGAGGACGAAAACTACGTAGCGGTGGTCCTGGAGGACAGAAACTACGTAGCGGTCGACCTAGAGAACGGAAACTACGTAGCGGTGGACCTGGAGGACGGAAACTACGTAGCGGTCGACCTGGTGGACGAAAACTACGTAGCGGTGGTCCCGGAGGACAGAAACTACGTAGCGGTCGACCTAGAGAACGGAAACTACGTAGCGGTGAACCTGGAGGACGGAGACTACGTAGCGGTCGACCTGGAGGACGAAAACTACGTAGCGGTGGTCCTGGAGGACAGAAACTACGTAGTGGTCGACCTAGAGAACAGAAACTACGGTGCGGTGGACATGGAGGACGGAAACTACGTAGCGGTCGACCTGGAGGACGGAAACTTCGTAGCGGTAGTCCTGGAGGACAGAAACTACGTAACGGTGGTCCTGGAGGACAGAAACTACGTAGCGGTCGACCTGGAGGACGGAAACTACGGTACGGTCGACCTAGTGGACGAAAGCGACGTAGCGGTGGTCCCGGTCACAAATAACGAAAGCGTATGATGTATGAAGACAACTCCCGGCGACGACTCCGTTAACACTCGGAATTTTTAAAAATATTATAAGAGCGCCATCTTGCAACTGATGTCACTGCTGTCTAGTGGTGGCCACTCTTTCCTCATTTTTATCCGCATAGCTTTAGTGAACTGTCAGATCTGGCTGAAGGAGGTGAAACGACGAACAAATTTTCAGACGAAACGGGTACTCGGAAACTTGAAATAATCATACCTCAGCTTTCCGTGCACTGATTCAATCGAAGTTAGACTCAAATGAAAGCTCTTGGTACCCACATTCTAGGATAAATATTCCAATCCCCTGGATATCGCGAGAAGAAAGAAATTAGGAAATACTGTTTCCCCACCACGCCGTTTAGCTGCCGTTCGGGTATATAGACTCGGTCGAGTCTCGCGCTTTTTTTATTATTGCTCTTGGCGCGAGACTCTACCGAGTCTCTTGATATCGCTGATCACATTTCGAATAATGTTGCATTCAATGACTCACTGTTTTTTAGATTCTCAAGAACACCACGCTGCTATTTAGTGATGCCGCCTTCACCTATCCTACGATTGATGCACTTCAGCAACATCATGCAGTTGCTGTGAATCCGCAGTATCTTTACAGCTTCAATCACCGAGGGCCCCTCAGCTTCACTTACTTGTTTAGTGGCACTACGGACAACTTTGGCGTTTCGCACGGTGACGATCTCTTGTATCTATTTCCGACGGGATCAGAATTTGCATTTCTAAATATTTCCTTCGGTGAGGCAGATAACGAAATAGTGGACACGATGGTCCAGTTGTGGACATCTTTTGCTATAAATGGGTGAGCTATTTCAGATATTGAACATCGGATTAGATCTGCTGATATCGCGGTGATGAACAATCTTTAGCCCAAAACCGTCATTTTAGGACGCCCACGGCATCGGCACTAAACGGTTTGGCCACGTGGGAACCGTACTCAACGGAGCTGGGCAATTATCTCAGGATAGGAAACAATTCTGACTCGTCTTTGGAAGTTCAATATTCATTCTTCGATGAGCGGATGCAGTTTTGGGCTACCATAGACGATGTAGAGAAGACCAACACCGATTCAGGAACTGAAACTTTGTTTTCGAATCTGATTTAACTGTTGCTAGTTGCGGCCTTGAAATTCGTCCTGTTCGCAGCGACAGCTCATCAGTCGGAATAAGCGGATTCTTGATCTAATTCGTCGAATGGCCAGCAGAGTAGTCCTACTCGCAATATCTCTATATCTATATGGATGGATAAGGATCAAATACAGTGTTGGGCTAGTTTTTAATCAATTCATTACAAATGACTAATTACATTTCTGATTTGTAATTGAGAAATAAAAAACAATCATTCATCAATTGCAATTTAAAATTTAAAGTAAATTTTCTCTTATTCCACCTATGGACTTTAATGTTTTGAATACCTAGTACTATAGAGCCAACGCTGATTATAGTTAAATGTCGAAGTAGAGTGATCCTCCTGCTGAGTGCCGCGATGCTTATATAGTCCGGCTCGATAAGCCTCGGCTAATCCGTCGTTAATCCGTAATATTGGAATGAGGTGCCAGTAGCATTGCATACCCTCCCGAACGAGCCTCACGCACGCGGTGCGCGCCTGTGTTGGTTTTACCGTAGGAAGGGGATCGTGTAGGCTCACCGAATATTCTCGGTATATATTACTAGTCGCACGCTCTATCTGCATCTACGCCAAACTACCTATTGGCAAAGTGCGTCACTTTCTCGTAATTGTTTTGAATTCTGCATCTGTATCAATGATATCAGTGTTTTAATGCGGCCGAGATATCTTAACTAAACATCCGAGTTGCAAATATGTTATTAATTTAATTGCTTATGCCTCGAGTTCCACATGCTCTCACTCGATCTAATTATATTGCACGTTCATTTAACTGTATCGGGAAACCGTATAAATGACGTGTAGATATGACACTTAAGACAGCGCATTTCGAGCGTATAATCATCGTGAGGAATTCAACGTTAATATATATAGTGTAACTCAAAATCCGCAAGGTATCCGTTGATTGTTTGGTTTTCGAAGACGTTTTGAGATAACGTACCCAATACGCGTATGATACGTGTAGTAGTAGGGGAAAGCGGGGCAAGTTGGAGACGGGGGCAAGATGACGAAATCGTTGTTTCGCGAATATTTCAAAAGATGATGCCAGCTAAGTCATCAAGTAGTGTTAAACAAACCCCCACGCAATAATAAAACTGGTGTAGACTTGCATGACAAAGTCATATGGCTTCTCACAGAGACATAGTGGTTTTTGGTCTGCGCGATGTAATATTTTGTGTTCGGAAAACGGTTTTACAGAACTACAGGTGAGCAAGATCGTACTTGTGAATTAATCCTTCATTTATGTAGGCATATAGATCCTACAGATCATAGGATTTCCAAACTGTCACCAATGTACTGGTTGAGGTTATTTTTTTTTTGAAAATAGCGACACACGGGGCAAGTTGGTGGGGGCAAGTTGACGATCCGCAACTTGCCCCTTTTTGCTATCCCTGCATATGGTAGGTATTTAGGCTATATGCAATTTCAGCTTATTGAATACATCAATGAATAAATCAATGAATTGGTATGAAAGAACCAAGTCTTGAAAGAGCCACCTCCATTTAATCATATAGTTTCTGCATGCAAGCGGCTCTTTCAAAACTTGGCTCTTTCATGCCACTTTTCCCTTACCTAGTCATAAAAAAATGTAACCGTATGTGTGTTTCCTTTCTGGATTTCAATGAACTGAAGTATTTTTTGACGAAAACAACATTTTTATAAGCCCATTGAACCGAAATCTAGCATTCGCCAACTTGCCCCGTGGTCGGGGCAAGTTGACGAGTCTGCAACATTTTGGAAAAATCGAAATCACACAGTTTGTAAATAACCGAATTCAATGTCCATTTTTTTTTTTTGTAACAGCTAACATCTCATAGTTTGTGAAAATACCGAAGGATTTCAAATTTCACTCACGATTGATTAAAAAAACGCTTCCAAAGCTTAAGGTCTCCAACTTGCCCCGCTTTCCCCTATGCGTACTTTGGAGCGTTTTCTACGCGCGATTGCATACACGTATCTTTATCCAGTCTGATAAACGTATAAATGAAGTTTAAACGTTTAAACAACGTATTCGTTGTCCGAATTATGAGTGTAGATTGAACGTATAAGAAGTTATTCCTTCGTTTGAAGAACGTGATTATTGAACGAATAATATCGGATCACTAATAAACGTGTATGATATACGTTTCATGAAAGTATGCGATGATATATGGATACCAAAAATCAATGAAGAAGACATCCTGTCCTCTCTGAGCATGACAGCGTTCTGTTATATGCTGACGACCTCAAGCTCTTTCGCACCGTACGGAGTCCTTCTGACTGCCTTGCGCTGCAGCTCGACGTTGATCGTGTTTCCGTCGGGTGCGCTGCTAATCGGCTGCATGGCTGCATCTTAATGTAGACAAATGCAAGGTCTTATCCCAACAACTGAAAAAGAATTCAATCGAATTGACAATTCTCAAAACGGTCCAATTCGATTTTTGAATCCCAGCAATCGTATTGAAACGTATAGAAAGATTGTTGTTCGTATAAATTCGAATAGAAAAGAGTAGATATCCAACAAATAAACTTGTTGTAAATGTCCAACTAAAATATCTTCTTTTTTTTTTTATCACCATCATTATTTTAAGCATTTCGCAATTTAGTACATTTCAGTACGACTACAGAGAGCCTTAAGCCTTTACGTACAAGTAACGATCATTACTTTTCATCATGGAATCCGAGAAATCGCGACGAAGTTGCGATTTTGAGGTTAGAGTGATGAAAAATAATTGGTTATTAACGTACATATTACACATTTAGATTTATCGATTTTTATAAAGTCACGATCTGACTACCCTGCTTAAAAAAAATTATTCAAACCAATAGAAGATTTTGTATGGGTCGTAATCGGATTTCTGTTTAAGTTATTTCCTATTGAAAGGCCCTTTTCCAATTCATATTTCCAATCCGTTTGTATCGGTGTTACCCAATTAACTTCCTCATTTTGTATATAGGATTCTATCGGTTTCAATCGTTTCTTCTAGCACGAAAAGAAAAAAAAAAAATCATATTGAGATTTTTTCACCAATAGTTGTTGGTTTCCTTAGCGGTAGAGCACAGTGAATATTTCAGGGTGTTGGAAATTATTTATTCACAGACTGAATAGATTTTTATTCATGTCGGTCACCCATCCAAGTTCTGGTCGCAGTTGGAGTTGCTTAACTTCGTTGAGCATCTGATGTCCGGTGTCGATCTGGCTCTAATCGTCGACTGTTGCGATTTCGAACACTTTTCGACTCGATAGATAAACTTTGATTCGTGAGGATTTACCTCGGGATTTATATCAATATGTATGTAACTAACTGTTGACCCGTGGTGGGTCAATTTTTAGTAAAATAAAAATAAATGATTAAATCTAGTGATAAATTCTGTCACGATATGGCATTCAAGTTACAGTTAATTATGAGTGTTAACGACGTCGTCGCCGGGAGTTGTCTTCGTAGAACATACGCTTTCGTTATCTGTGACCTGGAGCACCGCTACGTTGGTTTCGTCCTCAAGGTCGACCGCATCATAGTTTTCGTCCTCCAGGTCGACCGCTCCGTAGTTTCCGTCCTCCAGGTCCACCGCCACGTCGTCTTTGTCCTCTAGGTCGACCGCATCGTAGTTTTTGTCTACCGCTACGTAGTTTCTGTCCTCCAGGTCGACCGCTACGTAGTTTCCGTCCTCCAGGTCCACCGCACCATAGTCTCCGTCTTCCAGGTCCACCGCACCGTAGTTTTCGTACTCCAGGTCCACTGCACCGTAGTTTTTGTCCTCTAGGTCCACCGCACCGTAGTTTCCGTCCTCCAGGTCCACCTCACCATAGTTTCCGTCTTCCAGGTCCACCGCACTGTAGTTTTCGTCCTCCAGGTCGACCGATTGCAAGTAATTATTGATGAACAATTGATGTTGTACACACGACGTTGATAATTCATGCATCATAATTCAGTAAATTGTTAACTACGGTGAGGTGGACCTGGAGGACGAAAACTACGATGCGGTGGACCTGGAGGACGAAAACTACGGTGCGGGGGACTTGGAAGACGGAAACTACGATGCGGTGGACCTGGAGGACAAAAACTACGGTGCGGTGGACCTGGAGTACGAAAACTACGGTGCTGTGGACCTGGAAGACGGAAACTATGGTGCGGTGGACCTAGAGCATGAAGACTACGTAGCGGTGGACCTAGAGGACGAAAACTACGGTGCGGTGGACCTGGAAGACGGAAACTACGATGCGGTGGACCTGGAGGACAAAAACTACGGTGCGGTGGACCTAGGGCATGAAAACTACGTAGCGGTGGACCTGGAGGACGCAAACTACGGTGCGTTGTACCTGGTTACAGATAACGAAAGCGTATGTTGTATGAAGACAACTCCCGGCGACGACGTCGTTAACACTCATAACTGTTGTATTTTTCATGCGAAGCGGTCGAATTTTTTTCATAATAGTGAAGGCTTTATTATTTTTAATATAATATACACCGATATAAAAACCCTATTACCGTATTTACACGTAAATAAGCCGCACCTTTTTTGTTCTTTAATGTCAGAAATATATTGTAAAATCGGGTTTTGGGAGGATTTCGGAACGAAAAAAGGTGCGGCTTGTCTACGTGTAAATACGGTATTTCCGATAAGATTTCTTTTTAGGTCTGTATCAGCATTTCACAATTTCCTAAGTCGCAGAATAATAGAAATATGATTGAGTCCGATAAAACATGAAATCCGATTGAGAGCCATTAATTCCAATTCATTTTCTATCGGCCGCCGAAAGCTACACCGATTGCCCCAATCAAATCCGATTCAATTCTAATTGGTTTCTATTGGATTTTATTGTTTTGTATCGCTTTTTTTAACCAGGGTAGATATTTCAAGCGACGAATCAAAACGAATTCATTCGTAAATATTTTTATCTGAGAATTGATGCGAATTGAATTTGGTTTCATTTTCATTCTAAATGGAGAATTAAATCGGATTCACCTCTATCGAGAATTGTTTCGAATTTGAGTTTCTTTGAACGGATTCAGATATACGTATTAAAACGAATAGAACTTACTACTAGAAAAGATCCGAATAAAAAACCATCGATCTGAATTCAGCAGTAGAAATTGAATCGAATAGACGAATTAATTCGAATAGAGGTTTGCCATGACCTAATTTTTAAAAAGTATTGAAACGAATAGACCGAAGAGTTGCCGAAGAGATAGTATAGATACGTGTAAGACCGTATTCATTTTTCTGAAGATAGGGTGGAATGGTTCGAATATGAACGAATTCGCGAATTGAGAAGGATTCGATCTCATAGGTACAACTTACGTTCTATACGGAAATTTACAAAAATGGGATTCGTAAGTGGAGTTGTCTATACGGTTGAATTCTTTTTCAGTTGTTGGGATATTGTTTCATCGCGTCTCCGATCCCATCATCTACGATTATGTTATGTTATAGCCTTGATGCACTCGTCAGGGTCCTCTCCACCGTGGACCTGGGAATAACCTTTGACTATGAACTCAAGTTCTCCCAACATATTGCTCGCACTGTCGCATCCGTCACTCGTATGCTTGACTTCCTTTTCAGGATCTGTAGATCCTTCAACACAGCCCGAGCTTTTACCACGCTCTATTATGCCTATACGTGCGTTCTAGGCTTGAGTAAGGGAGACCGGGGCTAGACGTTACACTTTTCGTAAAAGATTAAATTTTGTGGAATATATCAACAAAAATCTGGTCTTCTCTACATATAGTGTTAGGTTCATTATTATAGATTATTCCTACAGTAAAATTGATTGGATATCTAAAATCGTTTTGGACTTATGCATTCCCGAGTCGAAATTTAGCGCCTACTTTCAACCTACGTAGGGGTTAAAGATAGTAAAGTAGGTTCTATTTCAATGCAATAGTAGACCCTACTTTGACGTTAAAAGTGTCCGAAATTTCCCGACTTGCCAAGTTTAGGCTCAAAGTAGGGTCTGTTTAAAACCTCCTTTAACTTCCCTCAGTAGAAATATTTTAACCAGGCGCTTCGAGCACCAGGTTAGCTAAACTCATAATCGGGCCGCCCTCATATCGGAGTCCCTGATTCATTTCCATGAAATTAAAAGGTAATAATAGTAAAAGAAAAAAACAATACCAAATGTGACATATTTTGTCGTCGTTTGATCCAGCCTACGCGTCCTTTCGATGAAATTGCATTATACACCTACTGAAAAAACCGCCGGATCTTTCGTCCCCGCCGGGACTTGAACCCACACTTGTCCGCTCGGTTACTAGTCGCACGCCCTAACCACTACGCTAAGCTACCTTATAACATATGACCCAACACTCTGCTACTTCTTCAGGGCCTATCGAAGTGTCAAGTTATTACTTGAACTATTTCAATATCATCAAAATTTTGCATTTGCTGGACTAGATTGAAGTCCTTGCATATATTATTACGATTAATTACTAAATATTATATCATGCATTTTTCGTTTAAGCTGTCATATGTTTATCCGAATGAAATATGATATTTTGTTAGAAAAAAAATGTTCCAAGAGGTCTACTAAAAGTTTCATGTTTATTTCGACACTTTTTTCAGATATTACAACATAAATTTACTCAAAGTGGCGAATTCTTCTATAGTATGAACTAAGAACAGTGTTGAAATGACCGTGAAAATTTTAGTGGATCCCATGGAACATTTTTTTTCTCTAACAGTGTATACCTATATATTTTACAAATCCGGTAAACCGATTGAGATATTGAGATCTATTATTGTGGAATCCACAACTGGTCCTGATATGGGCCTTTGTGTTGTCAAGGCCTTACCGAACAAATTTCTACACGGGTTTCCTCATCGCATTTCGAATAGCTCGAGATTTTTTCATTCGCAACCGCCCAAATTCGGTCTTTGCTTACTTACGCCGACGATCCATGTCACTTTTGAAAACATACGCGTGCCAGACAATCCGAATTTGATCAACAGGTCTGAAAATTCACGTTTCTGTTGAAAATAGTTAGTGCAGTTATAAATTCATAGGTTAGGAATCGTACGATTTATTGTGAACACTTGAATGGCGCCGTAATAATATCTATGGGGGAGGAGTTATACATAGGTTGTATAGCGTGAAAATAAGTTCAATCTAAATTTGTAGGTGTTGGAGGTTCAATGTAGGGTTGAAATTAACATTTGTAGGAGTTCGAGGTTCAATGTAGGATTTTTAGGAGTTCGAGGGACAATGTAGGATCTCTAGGTTCAGTTTCCTTCAAAGTAGGTTTAAATAAACCTTGGTAGGGTCAGCTATAGGCGCTAAATTTCGACTCGGGTTAATTTTAACGGCAAAACAGATTGTCACATCTTACCCCGGTTTGGGGCAAGAAGTTACGGCTATGGGGCAAATTGTTACACAGGTTCTGCTCTACATTATCGGAGAAAGTAAACATTCAAGCAGTGAAAGTAACAAGTATATCAAGTTTTGGTTGTATATTTTTTACATATTTTTATATTAGTATATTCATTAGGGTGGTCCAAAAAAAACATTTTTTTGTTTTTTTTAAAGTCTTATCATCTCAAAAGTTTCGTTTGGGTATAAAACAAATTCTCCTAAAAGGGCAGCCCGATATCTCAACTCTACGAGGAGCTCAACGATTTTCCGTTTTCCCATCTAAATAACACATGAAAAATTTATTTTTTCGTTTTTTCTGCATAAAATTCCGAAAAAAAATGTTATTCCAATTTTGATGCACATATTCTTGTAGGGAATTCAATTCTCCACAAAAAAGGTCTCATAAGGTTTTCTTGTAATCTCAACAGGTTAAAAGTTATCAGGCTTTAAACTGGCCCTGCAACTCAATTAAATTTAACCAGATATAATTTCAGAACGATTTTCAAATTTCTTCAAATGTGAAATGATTTCTAACTGTCTAAAAATAATCTTTAACTGTCGCAAATATTTATTCATACAATCACAAATTCACAGTCTACTTATGGATTAGTAATTACAATATTTTTAAAATAATATTACGCTTTTAATTATAAATAATTATTTTTGTTACAATTAGGATATTTTTTTCTATGATCAGCAACTACTTGTAACAGATCTTGTTTAGATCCGTTAAGCTGGCAAGGCCAATACAGCACAACGAATTAAAACTAATTTATTAATTAGTCGCTTATTAATCGCTATTTAATTGCGAAAAAAAAAAATTTTTCGCTCAAGCCATTTTCGAAAAAATCGCGGCAGATCCAGCTTAACATTAAGCTGGCCAGGCCATGTCGATAACACCGAAATAATGCAGCAGGAGAAAAAAATTGGCGATGCAAGATTTATTCGCTTATTAATCGCTGTCGATTAGGACCCCAAACACTTTTCCAAAATCATCCCCTAGCCAGATATTCCACCCCCAGGGTTGAAAACGCAATAAATCTTTCAAATGTGCAAAATTCTGGAATATATTCAACCTAGGAATTATTCGCTAATTAATCGCAATCGATTCGGACCAGTAAACTTTTTTCAAAGTCATCCCCCCTCCGGAGATTCCACCCCCTGTGACCCAAACGTAACATGCCACGTGGGGACTTCGAATTTTCGAGTTTTCATACTCAAGGAATTATTCGTTAATTAATCGCAACCGATCCAGATTAGTAAACGTTTTTCAAAATCATCCCCCCTCCGGAGATTCTACCCCCTGAGACTCAAACGCAACACACCATGTGAGGACTTCGAATTTTCAAGTTTTCATACTCCAGGAATTATTATTATTATTATTATTATTATTATTAATCGCAATCGATTCGGACCAGTAAACTTTTTTCAATGTCATCCCCCCCTCCGGAGATTCCACCCCCTGAGACTCAAACGCAACACGCCATGTGACTACTTCGAATTTTCAAGTTTTCAAACTCTAGGAATTATTCGCTAATTAATCGCAACCGATTCGGATTATTAAACGTTTTTCAAAATCATCCCCCCTCCGGAGATTCTACCCCCTGAGACTCAAACGCAACACGCCATATGGGGACTTCGAATTTTCAAGTTTAATAATAATTCAATAATAATAATAATTCCTGGAGTATGAAAACTTGAAAATTCGAAGTCCTCACATGGCGTGTTGCGTTTGAGTCTCAGGGGGTAGAATCTCCGGATGGGGGATGATTTTGAAAAACGTTTACTAATCCGGATCGGTTGCGATTAATTAACGAATAATTCCTAGAGTATGAAAACTCGAAAATTCGAAGTCCCCACATGGCGTGTTACGTTTGGGTCTCAGGGGGTGGAATCTCCGGAGGGGGGGGATGACATTGAAAAAAGTTTACTGGTCCGAATCGATTGCGATTAATAATAATAATAATAATAATAATATTAATAATAATAATAATAATAATTCCTGGAGTATGAAAACTTGAAAATTCGAAGTCCTCACATGGCGTGTTGCGTTTGAGTCTCAGGGGGTAGAATCTCCGGATGGGGGATGATTTTGAAAAACGTTTACTAATCCGGATCGGTTGCGATTAATTAACGAATAATTCCTAGAGTATGAAAACTCGAAAATTCGAAGTCCCCACATGGCGTGTTACGTTTGGGTCTCAGGGGGTGGAATCTCCGGAGGGGGGGGATGACATTGAAAAAAGTTTACTGGTCCGAATCGATTGCGATTAATAATAATAATAATAATAATAATAATATTAATAATAATAATAATAATTCCTGGAGTATGAAAACTTGAAAATTCGAAGTCCCCATATGGCGTGTTGAGTTTGGGTCTCAGGGGGTAGAATATCTGTAGGGGGGATGACTTTTAGAAAAGTTCACTGATCCGAATCGATTGCGATTAATTAGCGAATAATTCCTAGAGTATGAAAACTCGAAAATTCGAAGTCCCCACATGGCGTGTTACGTTTGGGTCTCAGGGGGTGGAATCTCCGGAGGGGGGGGATGACATTGAAAAAAGTTTACTGGTCCGAATCGATTGCGATTAATAATAATAATAATAATAATAATATTAATAATAATAATAATAATTCCTGGAGTATGAAAACTTGAAAATTCGAAGTCCCCATATGGCGTGTTGAGTTTGGGTCTCAGGGGGTAGAATATCTGTAGGGGGGATGACTTTGAGAAAAGTTCACTGATCCGAATCGATTGCGATTAATTAGCGAATAATTCCTAGAGTATGAAAACTCGAAAATTCGAAGTCCCCACATGGCGTGTTACGTTTGGGTCACAGGGGGGGGAATCTCCGGAGGGGGGATGACTTTGAAAAAAGTTTACTGGTCCGAATCGATTGCGATTAATAATAATAATAATAATAATAATATTAATAATAATAATAATAATTCCTGGAGTATGAAAACTTGAAAATTCGAAGTCCCCATATGGCGTGTTGAGTTTGGGTCTCAGGGGGTAGAATATCTGTAGGGGGGATGACTTTGAGAAAAGTTCACTGATCCGAATCGATTGCGATTAATTAGCGAATAATTCCTAGAGTATGAAAACTCGAAAATTCGAAGTCCCCACATGGCGTGTTACGTTTGGGTCACAGGGGGGGGAATCTCCGGAGGGGGGATGACTTTGAAAAAAGTTTACTGGTCCGAATCGATTGCGATTAATTAGCGAATAATTCCTAGGTTGAATATATTCCAGAATTTTGCACATTTGAAAGATTTATTGCGTTTTCAACCCTGGGGGTGGAATATCTGGCTAGGGGATGATTTTGGAAAAGTGTTTGGGGTCCCAATCGACAGCGATTAATAAGCGAATAAATCTTGTATCGCCAATTTTTTTCTCCTGCTGCATTATTTCGGTTTTATCGACATGGCCTGGCCAGCTTAATGTTAAGCTGGATCTGCCGCGATTTTTTCGAAAATGGCTTGAGCGAAAGATTTTTTTTTTTTCGCAATTAAATAGCGAATTATAAGCGACTAATTAATAAATTAGTTTTAATTCGTTGTGCTATATTGGCCTTGCCAGCTTAACGGATCTGATCCTCGAGGCTGGTCTGTCGTATCATTCGATCGCCAGTCGTATGCGAGACGTCTGTCGGTGTTGTGAACGAGAAATGTCCACCTGATTCGTGAGACGCCAAGCATCGAGATCGGTTGTTCCTATTTTTTCTTTGATTGAAAGTTTTTCTTTCCAATTCAGAGGCGACGAAATCTTCCGTAATATATGCTGTAACCATAATAATATTGGCACATTTGATTTTGTTCGAATTTCATCATTTTTGACAACTTCCCCGGTCACACATGATGTTCGTCTACTTGGGAATTATCGCCTTACTCATCATCCAGGGATCTAATGGACGTGAGTAATTTCAAAAGAGTGAAAGGTGCGCAGATGCAGGTGGCTATATGAGTGTTTTTTTATGGGTATCTATTTCCACTGCAGGTTTATCCATAACGCGCTTTACGCTCTCATGGTTTCCGATCGGAACCAAAATTTCTTTAGCGGATTAGTACAACTGGTATGGATACACATCAGAGTAATTATAATTGAAAATGGTATTCCATATACATTATAGCAAATGAGAATGAAAGTGCAGAGAAAGAAGTATACGTTCTTCATAGAGCGTGTGTATAACGTACTCGGGAATCATTTTTGCACCGTCCGTTTGTCACTTAGACATAGCGTATAATGTAGATATAGCTAACAGTGTTGGGCAGCATCTAATTACATTTGTAATTAATTACATTTTAATTACAAATTACAATTGTAATTGAAATGTTTCTTCGAATCAATTACAAATTACAAATGTAATTGACATCTTTTTTCGAATCAATTACAAAATACAAATGTAATTGAAATGTTTTTTCGAATCAATTACAAATTACAAATGTAATTGACACCTTTTTCCGAATTAATTACAAATTATAAATGTAATTGACACGTTTTTTCGAATCGATTACAAAATACAAATGTAATATTGAAATGTTTTTTCGAATCAATTACAAATTACGAATGTAATTGAAACAGTTTTTCGAATCAATTAAAAGTTATAACATACAACATACATACAAAAAAAAAAAAATTTGGAGTCCGTGGTACTTGGCGGGCCAATATTGTTCTCTCGTACTTGTCTACGAAGGCCCGCCAAGTACCACTACCTCCAAATTTTTTTTTTTTTTTTTTTTTTTTGCGAGTGAACGAGCACAAGGCTTTTCAATTTTCTGTTGTAAACTTATTAGTCCAGTCAATAGACCACAAATCATAATGCAAAAATTCTGATAAGTTTTTTTATTGTCGCAATCGTTTTATTGACAGATAAGGAACTTAACTTCAAAAATCTGCGGTCCCCCCTGCCCGGCGTCAGTCGCCATTTTGAGAAACGCGTTTAATATCATATCTCGAAAACGACTGACCTGAGGATAAAAAACGTTGGGACTTGCTTGTAGATAATTAAATTTCTCATCTTTTTTATTTCAAACTTTGTTCGATTCGACTTGCCGTTTTTTAATTACAGCTTGTTTAGTGTCGCAAATTTTCTTTCTCCTCTGAAACTCCCTTCTTCTTTCTTCCTGAGAGAAGAAAAACGGTAAGTTGAATCAAAAAAAGTTTGGAATAAAAAAGATGAGGAATTCAATTATCCACAAAAAAGTCCCAAAGTTTTTTATCCTCAAGTCAGCCGTTTCCGAGATATGATAATATGAAACGCGTTTTTCAAGATGGCGACTGACGCCGGGGAGGGGGGACCGCAGATTTTTGAAGTTAAGCTCCTTATCTGTCAATGAAACGATTGCGACAATAAAAAAACTTATCAGAATTTTTGCATTACGACCATATAAATCCAATCTCTATTGACTGGACTATATGGTATACAGAAGACATGTATATTATGTAAAAGAAAACTTGGCACTGTATGTGATTTCAATATTTTTGTACGTGGATATTTTTCTTTTTATTCTTTCATTTTTAGTAGGGACCACATTATTGCACTTGGCGAAAGGTTTTTGCACCATAGGTGCTTTTGTTGTTGATTTCACTACTTTTTGTACAATTTTGTATTTTATACACGTATGTTTATATTTCTTTTTTTTTTTTTTACAGTCGTAACATGTGTGTGTGTGTTTTTTTTTTCATTAAGTTCTACGAATTGTTTTCTTATAATCCGTTATAATAACTCTATATGCCTGCAACGTGTAACCCTGCACGCAACCCTCTTCCTTTGTCTATATATTTTATTTATTCATGTGGTTACACGAAACAAGAAGTGAACACGAAAATAGTGAAAAACGGACAAAACAAGTACCAAGCTCTAAAAACGGCGCTGATGAAAAGCGCAGCTTCCTATTGTCCACAGATTCATGGTTATTTAAATATTCAAATAAATAGTTGAAAATATGAAGGGCGATCATTCACTTTGCGCACACCACCTGCTAAGTTTTCTTCCTCCAGGTCCACCGCTACGTAGTTTCCGTCCTCCATGTCCACTGCACCGTAGTTTCCGTTCTCTAGGTCGGCCGCTACGTAGTTTCTGTCCTCCAGGACTACCGCAACGTAGTTTTAGTCCTCCAGATCCACCGCTACGTAGTTAAGAACGTCGTGTGTACAACATCAATTGTTCATTAATAATTACTCACAATTGGTCGACCTGGAGGACGGAAACTACCGTGCGGTAGACATGGAGGACGGAAAATACGTAGCGGTAGACATGGAGGACGGAAACTACGTAGCGGTGGACCTGGAGGACAGAGACTACGTAGCGGTCGACCTGGAGGACGAAAACTACGTAGTGGTCGACCTAGAGGACGAAACCGACGTAGCGGTGGTCCTGAAGGACGGAAACTACGTAGCGGTCGACTTGGAGGGGGAAAACTACGTAACGGTGGTCCTGGAGGACAGAAACTACGTAGCGGTCGACCTGGAGGACGAAAACTACGTAGCGGTCGACCTGGAGAACAGGAACTACGTAGCGGTCGACCTAGAGGACGAAACCGACGTAGCGGTAATCCTGGAGGACGGAAACTACCGTACGGTCGGCCTTAACACTCATAATTTAAAAAAATATTATAAGAGCGCCATCTTGCAACTAATGTCACTGCTGTCTAGTGGTGGTCACTCTTTCCTCATTTTTATCCGCATAGCTTTAGTGAACTGTCAGATCTGGCTGAAGGAGGTGAAACGACGAAAAAAATTTCAGACGAAACGGTACTTGGAAACTTGAAATAATCATACCTCAGCTTTCCGTGCACTGATTCAATCGAAGTTAGACTCAAATGAAAGCTCTTGGGACCCACATTCTAGGATAAATATTCCAATTCTCTGGATATCGCGAGAAGAAAGAAATTAGGAAATACTGTTTCCCCACCACGCCGTTTAGCTGCCGTTCGGGTATATAGACTCGGTCGAGTCTCGCGCGTTTTTTTAATTTTTTTTTATTGCACTTGGCGCGAGACTCTACCGAGTCTCTTGATATTTATTGTAAATTTTGAAAAAACTCGATGTCAATGTCTGAAAAAGTCACTGATATATATACTAACTGGATAGCCGATCGGCCAAAATTCGTGTGCTCTATTGGGGCTCCAAGGCAGCCATTTTTATTGGCGCCATGCATGCTGCCATCTGTCGGTTATCCCGATAGATTCGCATGACAGCTATTAATAAGATAATGAAATAATTCAAGAGGATTGGTAAGTCGAGAAAGATTTGGTCCCAAAACCCACAATATCGAAAATTGAGGACAAATAATCAAATTACCCAGCCGTGTCGCGGTACAAGGTTTATACTTTAGAATATAATTAACCCTAGAACTACAAACCCACATTTTTTCTATACCTTTAAACTACAAGCCGTAAATATTTACCCCACGCGTTTCTTGTTCGTAAAATTGTTCTGAAAGCAGTAATGGGACTCGTGAGTACATGCATTTCTTCCTTTTTTCATGTAGAAGAGAATGTTGAAAAGCAAATTCAATTTCATTCAGGTTTTTTCGATGAAATAGTATATTGTGTACCAAGGGCGAGAAGTGGGCCTTTTTCGCCCGCGTGTGGAGTTTGCAGTACGAGTCGAGGCGAGCAAGCACGAGCCGAAGGCGAGTGCGTATCGCGAGCCGGAGACGAGTAATGCAAACACACGAGGGCAAAAAAGCCCTCGCCCGTGGTGCACACCATATTTTTTGTGACACATGCACGATTTTGCGAAAAAAAAAAAAAAAAAAAAAAAAAAAAATACATAAATAAATATTTTTTTGCCCGCTAAAAGTCGGTAGCGGGCGCAAAAAGTTCTTTTGCGCCCGCTAAAGGTCGGTAGCGGGCGCAAAAAGTTCTTTTGCGCCCGCTACCGACTTTTTTCGCCCGCTACCGACTTTTTTCGCCCGCTACTGACTTTTTTTGCCCGCTACGAACTTTTTTTTGCCCGCCGGTCAATAAACGGCTACTTTTAGCCCTATTATTAGGTAAAAAAAACGCAAAAATCGTGCATGTGTTACAAAAAATCGATTTAAATACCTGAAAGTGCTAAGGAAACGGCCAAAACGTCATTTTTCAGAGTTCGCCTGGGGTAGATATATACCCCGGTTTGTAGTTTTAGGGTTAATTTCACCCACCTGTGAAAATAACATTTTGATTTTTCTTTTGTGCGTGACAGGCAAGCTACACATTTAGCCATTTTACTAATGTAAAATATTTATTGAACAATATCAGTGCGACCTGTCAAAATTTGAAAATCATGAATTGATAGGTAGCTTGATGCGGTCAAGCACAGATAGCGATACACGTGGCGCCAAAAAAAGTGACACTCAACTGGCCTCACGCTTAGGCCTATATTTCATACGCGATCGGCTATCCAGTTATAATATATATCAGTGGAAAAAGTGGATCCAGAATATGGGGTTAAATTTTCATAAGGATCGGTGCATTAGATTTCGAGATATCGCGGCAACGGACTTTCAAAAAGGTAGTTTCGAGATAAACGCGTTTAAAGTTTTCAAAGCGTTCAGCGCTCGAATTTTGAGATTTGAACATCAATAATCAAGTTTTTCATGTTGCATACTTACACAGAGTATAATATATTATAGATGTATACACTACCGGCCAAAAGTTTGAGTACACCAGTCGAAATTTCATGCCGTACTAAAAGTCAGATAGCAAACTCAAAAACGAAGATAATTGGATTTTACAAGCGGCGTTTTAAAGAGGACAAATTTACCTTCATTTTGCTTTTTTGGAAAATTCTCTACGACTTCTTTTGGTTCCGGTACGTACTTTGGAACATAGCCGTTTTTCGTATATTTTTTAGCCGCTGCAAATTATCCCCACAGCTTGGGGAAAAATTTTTCCTCCATTTTTTCTATGGTAAACTTAGAAAGTATATAAAAACCTACATTTTAGTTTTTTATAAAGTTTCGTACGATCTTTTTTCGCCCGAGTATTGCATTTTCAGCTAAAAAATACATGTTTTAGAAAAAAAGGCGCAGTTCAATAACTATGGGGTTTCAGAGGATATGTCAAAGGGGTAAAAAGTTGCATTGGTTTACACTGGAGTAGCTAGAATTTTTTCAGAATTTTTTTGTGAAATTTTTTTTGGAACTTTTTTTTTACAATTTTTGGTCGGGACTCTGATGAGCGGGGGGCTCTATTTGGGAATTTCGACGTCTATAACTGTATATCGAGAAAGAAAATTGGCTTACTTTTTCATTTTCAATCAATTACAATGTTTTCAGAAAATTTTTCAAAATTATTTCAACAATTTATTCAGAATTTTTTGAAATATTATTTTATAATTTTTTTCGGCTGGAACTCGGAGAATCATCGTCAGTTGAGTCGTTGTGTCTTGAGAAATATCGGAATTATCGGATTTAAGACAAAATATTAAAAAGAAAAAACTTTCAACTTTGTAAAAAAAAAATTTCTAAAAAAATTTTCACAAAAAAATTCTGAAAAAATTCTAGCTACTCCAGTGTAAACCAATGCAACTTTTTACCCCTTTGACATTTCCTCTGAAACCCCATAGTTATTGAACTGCGCCTTTTTTTCTAAAACATGTATTTTTTAGCTGAAAATGCAATACTCGGGCGAAAAAAAATCGTACGAAACTTTATAAAAAACTAAAATGTAGGTTTTTATATCCTTTCTAAGTTTACCATAGAAAAAATGGAGGAAAAATTTTTCCCCAAGCTGTGGGGATAATTTGCGGCGGCTAAAAAATATACGAAAAACGGCTATGTTCAAAAGTACGTACCGGAACCAAAAGAAGTCGTAGAGAATTTTCCAAAAAAGCAAAATGAAGGTAAATTTGTCCTCTTTAAAACGCCGCTTGGAAAATCTAATTATCTTCGTTTTTGAGTTTGCTATCTGACTTTTAGTACGGCATGAAATTTCGACTGGTGTACTCAAACTTTTGGCCGGTAGTGTATGTACACTAAACGTAATGGATTCTGATCCGGACGAGTTGGACAATTCTAGAAACAGCCAATCGGCGCTCTGGATTAAAAAAATCCAGAGCGCCGATTGGCTGTTTCTAGAATTGTCCAACTCGTCCGGATCAGAATCCATTACGTTTAGTGTACATATATAACACCAGCCAAATTGTATACAGTTACAAGGTAAAAGTTTCGGAACATAAACAATAAAGGCGGAGCAGCTGCCAGATGTCCCTCGGCTTACCTGCGGCTCAGGCCGGCACCGAACAGAGCGCTCCGCTGTAAACATCACAACTCTCATAATTTTGCTCCGATCGCTTTGAAAATTTTACACACTATTCTTAAATGTCTATACTTTCATATGAGCAAATAAAAAAAAAAATGAAAAATTTGAAATTTCAAGACCCTACCCCCCCCCCCCCCCCCCCCCTTAACTGATAAGAATAAAGTAAATATACGGTTTTGAAGGGAAAAAAATTTCTGAGAAAATGCATGAAAAAAAATTTTTTAATTAATTTGTCGAAAAGTAAGTAGTAATCAAATATACATATGACTTTTAAACCACTGTAACTCGTTAACGGTTCAATCGATCAACTTGGGCCAAAGGACTATTTTTGTAGATCATAAAATTCTCTACAAAACCGTATATCTACTTTATTCTTATCAGTTGAATAAAGAGAGTTATAAAAATAAAACTACGATAAACAAATTTTGCCATTTGAAATACATGGGAAATCTTATTTTCAAATGCGCTAATTCTGTGTTCAAGCTACATAGCTGAGCTTTGGGGACAATTTTCTTTATATTAAGCACTAACTATTTTCGAAAGGGCCCGAACAAAAAGATGTCGTTTTTTTTTTTTTTTGATACAGTCTAGTACTACATACGTATTGAAATTGAAACTATGCACATAACTCTGTATACTTACGTAGAATTTATTCGAGTAAAGATTATACAAAAATTCTTTTAAGGATGTTCTGGCTATACAGTCCCAGACAAAAGTTACTGAAATTCGAAATAGATGAATTTCTCTGATTTACGGAGGTGAAGTATGCAATCGTATGTTGTGAAGGCTGTAATATTGTTAATAAACATGTTTTTCAACTCTTGGACATGAATTTGACCTGAATCGAATTATAAAAAATGAAAAATCGTTGTTCACATGAAACATATTTGATGTATAAAAATCATGAAACAATCATTGAAAATGAATAAGATGTATAATTATTCATCATTGACGTCATATTTTCACTTGTAACGAGAATGACAGCCCGTTTTTGACATTTTCGAATGATTTTTTATAAATAACTCGAGAACGAGTTAGGAACACCAGAAACTTTTTTTTTTACAAATATTGTTAAATATTGGATCTACACACACAAAAAATTCGAATACAATCTCATCGTTGCTTCTGATTAATTAAGGGGGGAAACACATGGAAATTTTTTCAAAAAAGTTTTTTTTTTTTATTTCACGAATCGATAGTTCAACATCTTAAGAATATTCTCTGAAAATTTCGTTGTGATATCATGAATACTTTCGATGTTATGGCCGAAGAACTGAGCGACCGCGCGCGGAGTAGGTATGACGCCGCTCGCCGGGAGACCCACTCGTTCTTTTTTTTTTTTTTTTTTTATTTTTTTCATTTACGAGGAAGGTCCACTTTATGGTCCCGGAATAGCGGAATAGCCTTGAAACACCTATAAGGTACCAGACACCAGACTTTGATTTTCCGTTGCCCAAAACTTTAAACGCGATTTTCTCGAAACTACATTTTCGCAATCTGCGGCAGCGATAGAAAAAAAACTATTCATCCGATTCACTTCAACCAAATTTTTTTAGACACGTCATTGCAAACCCTTGTCGATAAACCTCCAATATCTCGAAAAAAAAATTTTTTAAATGCATTTTGCATAAAAATGTTCGGTGAAAATCCGATCTTTTTTTTCTGAGTGCCGCCATTTTTACAATATTTAACATTTTTAAATTTTTTTAGGTTTATCGACAGCGTACTTTCATACAGAATTTGATGGTTTTTGAAATTTTTGATTCAGTTGAAAAATAAAAAAACTACAGCTGCCGCAGTTTGAAGTCGCGGGAAAAATTCGTTTAACCACAATTGGTTGCAGTCAGCTGATGAATAATTATTTTCCATTGAAAAAAATGTTTTTCAAGTCTTCGAATATCAAATAAAATAGCCTCCAAAATTGAAAACGATTGGTGTAGTACTGACTTCAGAAAAAAATCCCGAAATTCCTCGTCATTTTTGACCGTTTCCATGTGTTTCCCCCCTTAAGTTCAGTAATGCAAAAATGTGCTGCTTTTCCATAAGAATCCATGCAAAATTGATGAATCTTGAATGTTGAATAACTATTGAACCGGTAAGTAGATCAACTGCAAACTTTGCACACGTATTTGAATAGAAAAAATGAATAATCTGTCGAATTTTCATCGTATTCCTAACGTTAGAACACTAACGCCAGAAAATCCTTAAGCCAAATAGTATGAAAAGGACACTTTGTTTCAATAGATGCTGAAATTCTATAACTAATGAATTACCTACGATGCGTGATTTGAATATATATTTTATAAGATTAGATCACTAATGATAACATCAAACTTGTTTTATGAATACATTATATTATATTCTAGGTATTATAACAGGCAGCTGATGTATAATTATCGGTGTCCCTGTTGGCGCTATGAGAATAATTAATCTGTTTGCCAGAAAATCTAAGATATCTCAAAGGTCATTACTACGAAGACATTCCCTAACGACTTTTGACCAACGTATAACATCGGTATATCAACCGTGAACACGTGGTATTAGTATTAACAGAGTAAACGCACCGTAGTAAAACTGTGTGTTGTAGGAATAAATACCGTATTTTTGAGCTCGGATGCATACCGTCTATACACCGTAGGTAATCACTAATAATACGGTATTGAAGTGGAATTTTCTCAGTCGTGATGGCAGATGAAGTACGCATGAACAGGGTATGAGACACGTATGTCAATACGGTATGAATGTGGTGAGAATACGGTTTCAAAACTGTGGAACTACGGTACACATACTGCGGTCAAACCCAATTGCTTGAGCTGGCCAGAAAATTTGACGGTTTAGGCAGGGTATGGTAACTGTGTTCATACCGTATGAAAACTGTGTTCAGTATCCGTGAATACGGTGGAAGTGCCGGTAAAACACGGTACGCAGAAAGGCGCAAGTATACCGTATTTCTGAAGTGATTACCCGTAGTAAATCCGGAAATATACCGTTCAACATCGGTATATGAACCTTCTCTCAACCTTGCGAAAAAGTCGTTAGGGTTAAAAAGCAAAATCTTTGATAATAATTATTCTACACCATTCTCTAAAACGACTTTATTCTACGTTCAGTCATAAGCTAGATTGCACAGATCCCATTCATATTTCCATTTCTATACTTGTTTTTTAAACGTTCGACGCTATCATTCTCCTCGCTTTCAGTTCCGCTCACGTTGTTCTCGTCGCTTGGAGTTGGAGTCGAGTCGCTGGAGTACCTGTCGTACCTGTCCTCATTGTCTTCGATAAGCTGAGCAGTTTCGTTGATAGAAACCTTCAGAGGGCCTCGGTCTCCCTTTTTTTTTCGGAAGCTTTTCAGACCTCCTGAAGTGAAATTTTGTACAATACTCGACAGAAAAACTTCTTCTGATCTCGTGTGATTGCAAAACTCGCCTTCGGCTCGTGCTGCAACCTCACACTCGTCAAAAAAAGTTTTACCGAACTCGTATTGTGATGTACTAATTTGCAGTTGCTTTCTTCCCGTAGTCACGGGCTACGGGCAGAAAGCACTCGAGTCGAAATTTAGCGCCTACATCTGACCCTACCAAGGTTTATTTAAACCTACTTTGGAGGAAACTGAACCTAGAGATCCTACATTGACCCTCGAACTCCTAAAAATCCTACATTGAACCTCGAACTCCTACAAATGTTAATTTCAACCCTACATTGAACCTCCAACACCTACAAATTTAGATTGAACTTATTTTCACGCTATACAACCTATGTATAACTCCTCCCCCATAGATATTATTACGGCGCCATTCAAGTGTTCACAATAAATCATACGATTCCTAACCTATGAATTTATAACTGCACTAACTATTTTCAACGGAAACGTGAATTTTCAGACCTGTTGATCAAATTCGGATTGTCTGGCACGCGTATGTTTTCAAAAGTGACATGGATTGTCGGCGTAAGTAAGCGAAGACCAAATTTGGGCGGTTGCGAATGAAAAAATCTCGAGCTATTCGAAATGCGATGAGGAAACCCGTGTAGAAATTTGTTCGGTAAGGCCTTGACAACACAAAGGCCCATATCAGGACCAGTTGTGGATTCCACAATAATAGATCTCAATATCTCAATCGGTTTACCGGATTTGTAAAATATATAGGTATACACTGTTAGAGAAAAAAAATGTTCCATGGGATCCACTAAAATTTTCACGGTCATTTCAACACTGTTCTTAGTTCATACTATAGAAGAATTCGCCACTTTGAGTAAATTTATGTTGTAATATCTGAAAAAAGTGTCGAAATAAACATGAAACTTTTAGTAGACCTCTTGGAACATTTTTTTTATAACAAAATATCATATTTCATTCGGATAAACATATGACAGCTTAAACGAAAAATGCATGATATAATATTTAGTAATTAATCGTAATAATATATGCAAGGACTTCAATCTAGTCCAGCAAATGCAAAATTTTGATGATATTGAAATAGTTCAAGTAATAACTTGACACTTCGATAGGCCCTGAACAAGTAGCAGAGTGTTGGATCATACGTTATAAGGTAGCTTAGCGTAGTGGTTAGGGCGTGCAACTAGTAACCGAGCGGACGTGGGTTCAAGTCCCGGCGGGGACGAAAAATCCGGCGGTTTTTTCAGTAGGTGTATAATGCAATTTCATCGATAGGACGCGTAGGCTGGATCAACCGACGACAAAATATGTCACATTTGGTATTGTTTTTTTCTTTTACTATTATTACCTTTTAATTTCATGGAACTGAATCAGGGACTCCGATATGAGGGCGGCCCGATTATGAGTTTAGCTAACCTGGTGCTCGAAGCGCCTGGTTAAAATATTTCTACTGAGGGAAGTTAAAGGAGGTTTTAAACAGACCCTACTTTGAGCCTAAACTTGGCAAATCGGGAAATTTCGGACACTTTCAACTTCAAAGTAGGGTCTACTATTGCATTGAAATAGAACCTACTTTACTATCTTTAACCCCTACGTAGGAGCTCCTACGTAGGTTGAAAGTAGGCGCTAAATTTCGACTCGGGCAGTTTGCCTTCGTCCCAATTTATATTTCTGACCGCTAGTACATTGAAGTCACGATTGAAGCATACTTTTCCACACAGCGATTTTGCGCACGCTTCGCGTGCACAAACATCAACTTAACGCGTGCTGTGTTGAAAAATGAAGTTCGCGATACACGTGCGAAAGATGATTCTCGACTCGTGTGATTATCACCCTCGCTTCGCTCGGGCGAAAAACTTCACACTCGTCCGAGAATCAACGCTTTCGCCCTAGTATCGAAAAGTACTATTACAGCTTGTCACGGCATTCGCATGAAATTAGCTTGTTTCGACTCGCTACACTGATAGAAAACATGTAACACATTTTACCACATATCGCCGACAAATTGCTATTTTTTGGTGCTAAAATGACGGGTGGTCACACAGTAGAAAGAATTACAAATCCACCTTGTAAATTCTACTAATGGTAAAGATTCCCATGCGGGGTCTAAATTTTTACTATCTCAGATAGTAAAATGAAGTCTGGCAACAAAAAAAAAGTTGGTCTGCAGCGCCCTCGGCTGCCAATCGCAGAGTGGACTCGCATGTTATTATTTTCACCTTTCGGTTGAGTTAGGAGTTTTGTGAATCGGTGAAGTAGGGTGAGGTACTGGACGGCTGGATGGTAACGTAGATTACATGTAGTTGACTTCAGTGCATCGCTGTTACAACTGGTTTCGTATAATTAACGCAGTCGGTAAGAACGCATAGTACCCTAACGCTCTAGCGGACGCCTCGAAATCGAAGATATAGAGGAGAAAATTTTCGTGCTTATATACTACATTGGGCGAAAGATACCACTTGCGAGAAACTCAGCCGTGTAGTTCGAGGCGTATTTCCTGTTGATTCCAACCGATTCAAAATAACAGATTCAAAATAAAAATAAAACAAAAGATTCAAGATTTGTTTCGTTTAGTTCTAAATCACGATTACTTTAAAATAAATATTAAACTCACTAATGGGGAATATATGGAGGTATACATTGCGGCATAACGCAGAACTAGGATGTCCGCCATATTCCTATACGCGATACGTATTTTTACTATCTCAAGTTGTAAAAATTGCCATTAGCGAAAATTACAATGCCGAGTTGTAATTTTAGTCCGAGTAGCATGTAATGTATCCCAGTCCTGCTACGAACTATTGAATGAAAAATAGCTACCTTTCCTGGTTTTTCGACCACCCGTCAATTTGCCATGAAAAGTAGTAATTTGTCGGCGATATGTGGTAAAATGTGATACATGTTTTCTATCAGTGTAAGAAGACGAAAGCTGATGTTTCAATGCAGATGTTATGAAAAATCTCATGATTTTCAGCCAACGGAGTATGCATGGTATAATACATATTTGAACAACGAAACAAATAAGCAAACAGTCGAAGACTGAAAATCGTTAACCGATGACCGATCAGCTGTTGTGCAGTCTTCGATCCCCAAACTGGATGTCATGATCCTGATAGTGATGTCGTTTTACACCAGTAATTTACACTTTACATGGGCGTACCAAACGTCGTGTATAAATGGAAGTCGCTGAGAACACTTTACGTTAGTGTATTCGTGATGAACGTGGCCGGGTGTTTGATCGTCGTGATAATGATAGTATCAGCTGTCAAATTGCGAATGGGTATAGGGCAATATTTGGACACGGTAGTACCGGGGGACGCTAATTTCTGGCCCGGGATGATGTTTCTAATCGCCTTCATATGCGCACCGATCTACGCAATTGGCATAAGGCTCTGTTTCCACCTAAGATTTTTCGCCCCCGACTCAGTCCCGCGTCTCAATCAAGTCCTTTTCATCCACTGCATGTTGTGCTTCGCGTCGATGATGGTAGTGATTGGTATAAACACCGTCGGAATACTCCATATGCTAAATTTCCATCGTATCAATCCGAACGGGATCATCGAATCCATGCAAGAATATGCGACCGAGGTGGTCGCCAAAGTCCGGGTCGATATGATACAAATAAAGTTTCAATGCTGCGGCAGCAAATCGTTCAAGGACTGGTTCCACTTACGGTGGATGCAGAGAGATGGGGAAACAATTACAGAAAGCAAAGACCAGTGGGTAGAAAGTCTTGGATTGTATATATCATTATCCATTCTTTACATATGGATTACAAGCATAAAATGATCGACGACCACTGGAACCCTTCTGATCATCATTTTTCCCGATATTCAGCAACGAGAGTGCCTTTGTGTCTACTGATGTACCATTTTCATGCTGTGCAACGGAAATGCTTCAACCCTGCATTCATCACGACATCCTCAAGCCAAGCGAGGTCTATTTGTACCAGCCTGAGCACAGGCTGACCATTGCTACGACAGGATGTCACGCGAAGGTCCTTAGCCACGCTCGGTATGTTGGAGGGCTATTGATAGTCGCCCTTATTCTACTGGCTGCTTATCAGGTAATACGATAGGTATTCACTATCGATTAACTTGTCCAGAACTAAAAATTCTTAAATATACGCACAGATGGTATTGGCCCTGTTGTCTCGTCTGCTGCAAACCGCACATAGCAACACTTTCTACATCGGACCTAGAAAGGGCCGTTACCTTTCTTGGATACTGGGCAGCATGCCAAACGCAGAGATGTATAATCGGCTGGTAAATGAAGGGAGAGATGCGTCTGACGACGAGATTATTCCTCTTCAGAAAACTGTATACTCTCGACTATTAGAAATGGAGATGGACGACCTCGAAGATAAATGTCAAGGCTCGGATAACGAGGATGGAAAATTACTGGGCATAAAAAGCTCGAAGTCTTTAGACGTGAAAAGGCACTCTTCGATCATCGTGAGAAGCCTTGAAGAGCGGAAGAAATCGTCGAGTACTACGGAGATGCAGAAAAAGACGTCTAGCAATAGAACTAACAGAAACTCCATCCCAACTCCACCTCCATCGCCCGATACTGGGGATAAAAGTATCCCTGGAGAGGAAACAAGGCTGCACAGAGGAACGAGGAAATTTTTAGAAGAAGGAAATATGAAAACGGATGAAACGAAGAGGAGGAGAAGTCTATCGAGAGGGATGTTAACCAAGGTGAGCAGGAGCCAGCTCAAAGAATTGCGAGAATCTCTGGAGTGCTTGGAGAAGTATCAGTCCCCTTGGAAAGGAGGAAGTCCGATATTCGAAACTGGGAAATCGTCGGGTTCACCCCGTGAGTCATCTCAAGTTAATGATAGCGTTGAAAGAGGAAGCGATGAGGAGGATTGGCTCGTGAGTGAATTGGAGAGACGTAGATCCTCCTCGACGTCCTCGTCGGATTATGAAAAGTACAAAGTTCGCGGGAAAGACTCCATCGAAAAAGAGAGAGAGGAAATGAGGATGAAAAAGTTCTGCAAGGATCTATCGACCGAGTATAAAAAGAGTCCTTATTCTAAGCAGAGGAGGGACTTCAGCGAAGATCCCACTCATCAGACCCGACTACGAAACACAGAAGACTCCGGTCGTATGATCAGAAGCGTGGTATGCGCCAAGTTCAACCCGGCGGATACTTACAGCAGATTTCGTGGCTCCGTCCAGGATACCATGATGAGAAGAAGCAGTCAAACGCAACCCGGGCCACCGCCTATCCCTATATCTGATCAGAGGACCATCAATGTACACCACCAATGCAGACCTCGTCAACTGTACCCTGAAACCCCTTCGATTCTGGGCAGACCACTTCCGTACAACCAGCTCCCAAAGCCACGAGTTGAAATTGGAGGCTCTTCTTGGCCACCAAACGAGAAACAGGGCTGGATCTTCCGCTGTCCACCTGCTCCAACGTATTTCCCGATTTCCTCCAGACCCCCAAGGCCCCCAAGACTACCTCCGTGTCCGTACGGCGTTAGTCGTCAGTCTCATCACTCTGTCCGGAATCAGTCCCGTCGAACAAGACCGTCGCAGTTTAGGCAGAATGCAGAATTAGTTGTTCCCCATGCACAGAGAGAAATGGGAAGATATGTTCCAGGACTACAACCGCCCAGATTCTCGGGTTGCTGATGTGATCAGAGTATAAAATGATGATTTAGTTTTCGTTTCAGGGAAGAGTTGACGTTTCATTTATAATGTCCAGTTCGAAGATCTCTGACTGCAGAATACTCGGGGCGAATATAATTAGAACTATAGTTAGTTGTTGTATAAGATCGATAGGGTATTAATGTACAATCTTAATAATTTATTACCAAGAATTAAATACATAGGGGGATTTATAATGGAATTTATATATAATAACATTTTACAATATAGCGAATTTTTAAAACTAAGAAAGCTTGTTCACGCATTAATTCGCGTAATGAAATGATTTAATTAACCATTTTTTTTTTTTTTTTTTCTTTTTAGCTTTTGAAACTGTTTCCGTAGGTAGGTATGTACTTTATACTTATTATTAGTGCTATCATTTCATAATTAGGTATGTATGTTTTTTTTTTTTTTTTTTTTATGTATTTGAATACATATATTTAGTTATTACCGCACGTTGCAGGATATAGAATTTACTTAATATACATACACAGAGACTTTCGAAAATACATCAGCCTAATGATAATATAATTTATTAGTAACTATAAGTATATCGTTAATTAAAACAGAGGAGGAAAATTCATCTTACGATATAATAATAGATCACGGATAATTAATGAAAAAATAACGTTTTTTTTTTTTTTTTTTTTTCTTTGCATATTCATTTAGGTATTGCTTAGAGGTAGAGTAGAATGTGATACGAAGCCCGTGCCACATAAGTATTCATCGATTAAAACTATATTATATGCAAACTTTGGTCGAATGAGAAAAAAAACAATAAAAAAAGTAAAAAAAAAAAAAAAAAACCATAATACTGGTCAAATATTTAGCCGTCGGTGTACACATACATATCGCTGCCCCCTAGCAAGAAGATCCTTATTCAGAAAAGTTGGGAATTAGATCCTAATTCAGAAACGCTGGGAATTAGATCCTTATTCAGAAAAGCTGGGGATTAGATCCTTATTCGCGACGAAAACCAATAAGATCCTTATTCAGATTAATTTTCAACAAGATCCTTTTTCGAGCGCGGCTGAAAAAGTTAGGTTTGCACCACTGCTTCGAATTCGAAAAACGCGGGTTCCGAACCGGGATAAAGCCCTACACCTTCTCTATTATCTAAAAACTAATCGTACTTAAGGTGGTTCTTTACACGTAAAAAAATGGTACTGTTGAATTTACCATCGCAGCGGTGAATATATGGACAGCGCTTTTTTTGCAGTATGAATTACCTTTTTGCAGTACAAATTACTAAAATTCTAGTATTTGGCACATTGGAGGCCACTTGCTCCACTGTGCCAAATACTAGAATTTTAGTAATTTATACTGCAAAAAGGTAACTCATACTGCAAAAAAAGCGCTGTCCATATATTCACCGCTGCGATGGTAAATTCAACAGAAAATTTCTTTGCGTGTACCTACTTCCCACTCAACGTGGGTTTCAGAGAAGATTTTGAATACTTCTCGATGTGCGAAAAATCTGAAAAAAATCAAGCATGTAAAAAATCCTCGGGAGATTGATTTTGCATAATAATAATTCAAAACAGTTATCAACAAATTGATGGAAAAAAAAAAAAACTGTTCAAGAAATTAGCCGATGACCCAACTTTTTTTTTTTTTTATTTGTTAATTTTTCTAAATATGTATGAATTTTTCAAGAATTTTGTTAAATCTTTGAAAATTGCGTTTTGTCAGGTATGAACAAATTGACCTATTTACGATTTTTTTTGAAAATATGTTGTCATTTGAATTCTGACATACCGACTCTTGATACATGTTCTAGAATGTTTGAAGTATTTTCTAGTATTTTTTTGATCCCGATCGAACCGATAGTTTTCACACAGCAACCATTTGAAAATTGACTGGGTGAATTTCACCCAAGTGTGACTACCGTGTGATTCTACAGAAGTGTGACTACGAAGGGTTAAGTACGATTAGTTTTTAGATAATAGAGAAGGTGCAGGGCTTTATCCCGGTTCGGAACCCGCGATTTTCGAATTCGAAGCAGTGGTGCAAACCTAACTTTTTCAGCCGCGCTCGAATAAGGATCTTGTTGAAAATTAATCTGAATAAGGATCTTATTGGTTTTCGTCGCGAATAAGGATCTAATTCCCAGCGTTTCTGAATTAGGATCTAATTCCCAACTTTTATGAATAAGGATCTTCTTGCTAGGGGGCAGCGATATGTTGAGTTTCAAAAATTATCTCGAACTAAGTGGGGGGGAAAAAAATTTTTTTTTTTTGTAACCAAACTAATTAGATATTACTGAATATGAATCTAAATATAAATATATAGTTATAGTATAGTTATATTTATATAGGTATGTATTATGTATACTAATTATAATTATGCAGTTTGGGCTTACGCGAGGGATTCAAATAATCACGTATATTTATATACACATAAATTTGAAAAAAATTGACAAGGTACAGCTACATCGCATGCACACGGATAGACAGACAGACAGACAGACAGACAGACAAACAGACGGACAGACACATAGATATAGAATAGGTGGGGCAAATGCAGTGACCCAAACCCTCGGACATAGTTTAAGGTGGTTCCCTACTCAATTCGACCTATTCTAAAAACATTGGGCTGAACGGTGCTATTAAATGGAATATCTCTGACCGGTGCCGATTAGAGATATTCCGTTTAAGGGGATATGAAAGGTGAATTATACACCTCGAATTTTGGGCAGCCCGTTTTCCAGCCAAAACACATCCGATCGATGTGAAATTGATATCAGTAACGCAGAAAAAGTGCACGGAGGGCATGATGCTCTTGAATTTCCAAAAAGTTAAAATAAAATGTACAGATTTTCATCAAAAGTGCTCTGTAACGAATAATCGTTGTTGCTGACGTTGTACTTGATAAATATGAAAACACCCGGAACATTTTCACTTTTTGGAAATTCAAGAGCATCATGCCCTCCGTGCACTTTTTCTGCGTTACTGATATCAATTTCACGTCGATTGGATGTGTTTTAGCTGGGAAACAGGCTGCCAAAAATTCGAGGTGTATAATTCACCTTTCATATCCCCTTAATAGCACCGTTCAGCCCAATGTTTTTAGAACAGGTCGAATTAGGTAGGGAATCACCTTAATACAGAATTTTAAACTGTGTCGTAGAGAGAGAGAGAGGGCGAGAGAGGGGGGAAGGAAGAGTCGAAAGATGAATTGAACTATAAAACATCATAATGGAGAGAATGAAAGTTCTTCTTCAGTTTTTAAAGATAAATAAGATATTTTCTTAACGTCCACCGTATGAATAAGAAACAGTGGAGGATATGATACGTATCATCACAGCTGTTTTGCCCTGCACCAACAACACCTTCTTCAAGTATAATATGTATCTATCTATAGTTAAAAAATATTATTATTTCAACAATTTGACAATATAATAATTATTGAATGAAACATTATTCCTTTTCTTTTCATTTTATTTAATTTTTTTATCCTATTGTTTCAGGACTAATTCATTTATCATTATTATACTTGTTAATAAACATGTAAAGGTAAATTACACCTATATATATATTGCAATTCATTCACTTCTTTTTTCTTGTTGTTGCTGTTTTTTTTTTTTTTTAAATATTTTCTCTCGTTATTCGAATTCTATTACGATAAACTGCAACGGAGTGTAACAACGTAAGTTTATGTATGGATATAGGTATATGTATATAGCATATAATATCATATAGCTATCGTCAAGCCTGAATTTAAAGTTTATTATTATAATAATCATAATATGACCATATAATAATATTATATTTATAATTTTATAACTATATACAATTTTTATATTTACAGAGTCATATATTAACCCAGACGAGGGGTAGGGGGTATATATTATATTATATTATATTATATATTTTCGAGTACTAAATGTACCTGCGGTGTCTTCATAAAAATTTTTTACTAAAAAATTACACCATGAGATATTAACATCATTGCTTTTCAAACATATTAATTATTATGTATACTATAATATGATCATCAATAATAACTACGACAATTGTCGTACAATATTACACTATACTGCGGCAGCTAACCCATCTGCAACACTATTATCCGTATCTATCACTTTTTCAATCAATCTATCGATCAACTATAAGTATATATGTATGGTAAAATGCAGCTAATAGTCTAGTTTTTCCTACGCCCAATGAAATAAACAGTTTCTTCTTCTTTTTTCTTTCTTTCTTTCTTAAATACCAATTATATTGGCAATCATATCTCTTTCAAACCTCAAGCCCTGGCCTTGAGTATATGCGATTGTTAAGAAATCGATTCCACTGGATATCTCAATCATTTCTAGTATATAGTATGTATATTCACCCTATTAATCAGTATGCAATATGAAATCGACTCTGTTACCGTTACTGTGTTTCAAGGACGAACAACAATCCACCCCTAAAACTTTTCAATATATTTATTTTCCTCTCTGGCCAAGGCTGCATACCTAAATACTTTTCAATTTTATAACTATTTTCTTTTTTCTATTTACTACATACATACTACAGCCAACAACAGCAGTAGCAGCAGTAGTAGTAGTAGTAGTACTAGTAGTAGTAATAGTAGCAGTAGCAGCAGCAGCAGCAGCAGCTATAGTAGCATAAGCTAACGATTAATTAATAAGGATGAATTGAGCTATACAATATATTATTAAAAAAATTCTTAATATTTATATCTAATTAAATATATAAACGCCGTATTTAATAACAGCGTACCAAAAGTACTTTACAATCATTAATCACTGTTGCCTGATAGGGGCATCTAATACGACGCTACTTATCACGCGCTACTTAAATCTATATAAATATATATATATATATATATATGTATAATATGTGTATATGTTTTATAATATGCACATATATATACATATATATAGTATATATATCGTATATAACGGTAATCGTTTATTTATTTATTTATTAATAATAATAATAATGATAATAATAATAATAATAAATATAATATTGCTCCATTCTGCAGTAACAATGCTTGATTCATAAATAAGCTATATAATAGTCTGCAATATTGCCTATAATTTATAATAATCATATATCGACTATAATAATTTATATGTATGTATATATATTATATATATATATATATATATAATATATATATTAGGCCGGAGTGAAAAAGGTCAATTTTTGTGGATCGTATTCTATAATAAGTGTGGGAAAGTTGCATCTTGGCATCACTATAATAACTGTGCCAAATGAAAAAATTTATAATCCATATCTTGTTCTGGCAAACGGTCTAATTCAAAACTTTAGTGCTTTTGCCAGAACAGAAGATATAGATTATGTAAATTTTCTTCCTTCGGCACAGTTTTTAGCGATATCAAGACGCATCTTTTTCCCACACTATTAGAATACGATCCGCAAAAATTGACCTCTTTCACTGCGGCCTAATATATATTATAACGAACAGAATTGATCGTAGTTAGGTATTTTATAATCATTATTACATCGTGTGTGTATAGGCCTAATTTTTTGTTTGTTTCGTTTGTTTTGTTTTTTTTCTTCTCTCTTATTTCCCAAATTCAAATTCTAACAAAATTTTATAATACAATATTGTTAAGTGATCGCCACACGGAGAGAAAAATCTAGGGTTTAATGCAAGAGAATTCATGGGATTCACACGCGGAGTATTTGTTATGCGAACACCGCAAGCGTCTCTTGCTCAATTTGCTAGAGGACCTCATGGGTTTAATGCGCGACATACCCTTTTGCCCTGAATGCACCAGCGCCCATGCGAAGATGCCAAGAATCAGTTGGATTCATAGTAATGCTGCCTTGCGCTAATACCGTGAAGTTGTCCGAGGGATATTTCCAAGAGAGCTCACGGACTTTTTCCGTGAAGCTCCTTGCGATTTCCAAGAGAAATGCTTGCTATTGAAGCGTGGCCAATGTTCACGCGTTAATCGCCAGTTTTTTCTCTCCGTGCATAACTGAAAAAATTTTTGCGGAAGTCTCGTTGTTTTTTTTTTTTTTTTTTTTTTCACTCGCATTGTAGAAGAAAAAGAAAACAAAAATCATGTTTCCGTGTGTATGTGTGTGTGTGTGTGTGTTTGTGTGTGGATCAGTTTCAGCGTTCACCTAACAGCTCGATTATACATGTATAGTGTACGACCTAATGAATTAGTATTTCTATCAATAATAATCATATTTATGGAACATATTACAGTTCTGTTTTTTTTTTTTTTTTTTCTCTTTTTTTCGTCTTTTTTCTTCTTCATTTTTGTTATCTCTCTTTATGTAATAATTATAATAATTTACAAGTTTTTGGAGTTAATCTTACTGTGATCTCATCGTGTTCTCTGAATTCGCACAGGATATAGTTATAATATAATATATATTATAGCCTGTACGTACGATACGGTGAGTTAATAACAAATAAATAATTAAGCGTTGTTGGGTTTTTTTTTTCTTTCTTTCTTTCTTTTTTTTTTTGATTTTTTTTTTTCTTTCTTTCTTTTCTTCTTCTTCTTCAAACCATTCACAAATATATATATAACATTCTAGCTACGATTTTGAAAACAAATATTCATCTTTCTATTACAACGGAAATTACGTAATAATAATACAAATCCAATATTGTATATATCACTTCCGATCCGTGTATATAATTTTTCGATCAGGATTACCTTCTCGCTATTATGTATTTATTTATTTATTCTTTTTCTATTTTTTTTTTTTTTTTTCTTTATCTTCTTCTTACTTCTTCTTCTTTTACATAATGGTTTTAGGCTCTTTTAGATTAGACATTGCGGCAAGTTGGGTCACTGATCACACTATTTTGTGCCGACGTGACGTCGGTAAATGCAACGATCACCCAAACTGGCAATACGCCTTGTTTGTTTTTCTTTTCATAATAACGATCGGTTCATTATATCCAAAGTTCAGGGTTTGATTGCGTATCTGATCACGCGTGTGTAGCATAGAATACTTGTATTATTAGAATTTAATAAAATGCACTAGAATAATATCGCTTTTTACTCGTTATCGACGTTGGTAAAGCAGTGCGATAAAAGACCTAACTTAGCGCGATGTCTTATAGAAATGATCCAGTATATATATAGATATAGATTTCTTTATAAATATAATTATTATGTGCGACACATATATGTGATAATAATATGTGATTAATATACACAAGTTTTAATATAATTAAAGTACGTTGTTTGTTTGTTATTTTCTGTAATATTCAATGGTACATGTATAATATACTTTATTAATTGTAATAATAATAATTGATGAATTGCAATAGAATTATAAGCTGTTTATAGAATATATATATACATATACTATATCATGTGTATATATTATTATATATTTCTTTAATATAGTATTAGGTACAATTATATTGTTAGTATTATTTTTATTTATTTTTCCTTCAATATTCTTCGTCTTCTTATAGTTAGAACAATAATTGAAACCAGCGTTGTTTTGAAATGTATATGAAAAAAAAAAAAACATATTTGAAAAGCAATTATATATCTATATGACTAATATAGTATTATCTAATCCAAGAATAATTTAACTAAACTATTTTGATGATAAATATTTTTTTTTACTATCTGAAAAATAAGCGAGTATAATATTTCAAGAGAATAATTTCATCTAAACGAAATCATCCCACTCATATTGTTTTTAATTACTTTACTTTTTGATCATTGTCATTCAGAGGTTTGTCATCTCTTGTTTTCATTCATAGTTACGTGTGTGCAGGTAAGTAGACATAATTTCGTATCTCCATAATAGTGGGGAAAAAATTCTATATGTTCAGCAAGAAATTTAATAGTTGATTGCTTGTACTATTTGCATTTTTCTTTCTATTTTTTTTTTTTTTTTTGATTTAATGGAGGAATTTGAACACTCAAAATTTCATGAAGAGGTCCTCGATTATTATATAAATCTGAAATCAGGAAATACAGACAGGACAATTCTATACAGAGAATATTATACGTTGCGCATGAATTTCCGGTGTATGTTGTCACGCATGAGCTTGAAAAACGACAATGATCCCGAATTCGAAGAGGTGCTTTTTTTTTTTTTTTTTTTATATCCCTTGTAATATCAATTGTCTGAAATGACTCAGAATATTATGTGTATGCTACCATAAATTGTGTGAAACAAATTGACGTCTAATCAGAACTAATTTCAGGAATAATTTCCGATCGATAAACAGATTCATATTCATGCTACATATACATGCGCCCAGCTGGTCTTCTATTAAATAGCAGAAATGAAAAAAAAAAACGAACAAATGAAAAGGTCCCCACCGATGCAGAATTGGGTACAATAACAACGACAATGAACATATAGAATACGTAATATCGCACAAATCATTGATGCGCGAGACTGTAAAAGAGAAGAAAAAAATTAAGGTTCCGAACATATATGTGTCGTTCATTCAAAACACGAAAATTGATGGTCATACTCGAACCATGGCACAAAAATCAAGCTAAAAACGATCATTCGCTTCAGACAAAAGTCAAACAGAAGACTAATGTCTCTCGCAGTCCTCTCGTTGCGATGTAACTCTTTCATGTTTCCCGTTCGGCGGTCAGCGAGCATACTGACCTAGCGCTACTCCCACTCATCGATCGCGTTTTGCTCTCCGTAACGAGCACTAGCGATTGAATTAGCAATGAGAGGACTTGCTTATACCCGTGATAAGAATCTATTTTCTCGATTTCTCTTCGGTTTATTTGACAACCATTGTTGGGTAGTAATTTGATTTGAAGGTAACTGTTGAATGGTCTAATTAGGCTTTTGATATTATTGTTGCAACTTTCCCAACAGTAGTATGTCATTGTAAAAACATCAGCACAGAAACGATAATAAAAACGATGGAGGACCTCTTTGATCGGTGTAGCGCTCCCGCTATCCAGTCCGACGGATATGACAAGTGGTAAGGGGTATCCCCAAATGACAGCAACACTTTACGACTTCAGAAGCTTGTTTGTACGCTGGTTGGCCACCGCGATCCGTGTTTCGTTGGACTCCCCCTACACCACACACACGCAATATAATATATTCCTCGATCAACTGCAGCTGATCATCTAAGGCTTGGATTAATTTTGTTCAAATTTCTTGAATTCAGTTTTATTTCTCTTCGTTTTTGTATTTTCTTTTTATATTTTACAACGAGATTATTGTTGTTTTTTGTTTTATTTTTCAATCAAATTTTAGTAACAATGAAAATAATTCTTTTTTTTTTTTAAATTGAATAAATTGAAATGAAAAGAAAAAAAAAAAAACTTTTCGAGAGATTAATAAGAGCTTATAGAAAGCCCGCGAGTGTTTGAAAAATATTTTTTAAATTCTATTTGTGATTTTTGAAAATTTCTCGAAAAGTTTTGATCATTTGGAACCGCATTAAAGCCGCAGGATCGAGTATTACGATATCAATGACTACTGACCTCATAATGTAAACAGTGGGATAAATTTTCGTAGTATAAGCGACCCGATGCTAATTAATACGCTTTTGAATTAGTCGCTTCAATATTAACACTAGATTTCTAAGTACATATAGAGCCACTAACAATCAGTGTACAATAGGTATAATGTTTGTATAATGTAATACTGGGTGAAAATAGTCTAGACCACAGCATGGTAGTGTACGTATGTAACTGCAATGCGTATAAGTATAATATAATAATAATAACTGATAAGGTGTAGCAGAGATGTGTATGAAGGTGCTGACGGTTGGGTCAGGCGGCTTATTTAAGCAGCTGATGAGCTCGCTCGTTGGCCACCTGTATCCTCGTCTCGTTCGACTCGCCCTGTGTGCCAACAAAAACGTATGTGTATTTGTTATCTAGGGACCATTGACCGAACGAAACACGTTCAAAAAAAAAAATGAAAAAAATTGAAAAAAAAAGAAAAAGTATTGAAAAAACTGTATATAATCGTATGAGGATCCGGAAATGTAAAACTTTCCGTAGATGGCAGATATAATGAGTTTTTTTTTTTGCGTTTAATAGCTACTGGACATTCGATTCGAAGTTTTGTTCGTTTCTTTTTTTTCAATTTTATGACCACCGATACCTCAAAGGTCGAACATGCAACACATCGGCATGTTGTAAAAAATTGAGTATATTATCAATGTAGCAACGCTCAAACACCAACATTTACCGGCTACGGACGGTTTGCCGGGTGGTATCTGGCCCAGTGGCGTTCGTAACGGCTAGAAGTCACACACCGGATCCTCATTATATACCAAAGTCTAAATCATAGATAAAAGCCAGTGTTTAATATGGATATAAGTTTCAATTATCATTCCCTCGCGTTTGGTTGGTGTGATGATCTGCTTTGTGCCCTTTTATTTTTTTTTTCTTATTATATATGTGGTTTATGGATTTTTTTTTTTTTTTGTTTTTTTTCTTGTTTTTGTTCATGAACATCTGTATTGTAATTTCGAAAACGAGACAAACTGACTATACAAGTCTGAAGTGAAACTACTACGGAAGCAATTATTCAGTTTTCAACTCAAAACCACAAACTTCTGATCAGCTTCAACCCTTCATTCAGCTTGTCTCATCCGATAATCTTAAAACAGACACTCAAACGTCCATCAGTGGTGATATATGGTAATTTGCCACATTTTCAGCCACTGATAGGGTACACGACACGACGGCCAAATAACACATTGAATAAAACATTGATATTAACAGTATAGAAGAGTAGGTTGAAAGTAGCAGAGTTGTGTAGCAGAAAGTAGGAGATAGCGGCGCAGTATCGAGGATTTACTTGAGCAAGGCATGTGCTCGTTGATTGGCCACTTCTATCCTCGTTTCATTGGACTCGCCCTGTGAATAGTTTTGTTAGAGGATAGGTTTGAGACGAAATTTTCAACTGGGAATAGTATATTTCATCATTTTTCAATCAAACATTATATTTAATTTATCCAAAAACAGATTTAGTTACGACACAATTCGACAAGCCGGAGTTTGCTGCTTTACCTATTATCATGCAGCTTCTTTTCATCTACTCCCATAAAATACATGATATCTCATCAAGTCAGACAAAACTTAACGAAATAATGTCAAATCTGTGGAAATCTAGTGATATTTTATAAAAATTGAATGAAATATTAGTGAAATTTACTGAAATATTTAGTTCTATCAAATCAAATTGCTTCTTGTGAAAATTCTTCATGACATTTAATGAAGTCTTATGAAATTTCGAGAAAAAAAAAAGAAAAAAAAAACCGATGAGAACTCTGTTGAAGTTCAATAAAACTTAGAAAAAACAAAGTCCTGTATATTCAATTAAATGTTCGCAAGCACCAAACTCTGGCACAAAAGTTGCGCGTGTCCAAAGTTCTTTTTGAAGATTTATTTCATCTTCATTTTTCCTCTAAGAGGAATTATTGGGTACTGAAAAATGTTGACCCGAAGTTATTGTCTGGTGACACATAGATGGTGCAGCCTATGAAGAGCACAAGAGCGCGTAATGTGCATAAGCGTGACTTACCTCAGCGTCAGCGCGAAAGATAAACTCAAAAATACTGGTTAGTATAATAATACATACAGCCTCACAGATTAGAAATGATATTTTAACAATATAGTCGGCCGTCAATTCAACCCCATCCACGATTTCTTACCTTGCGATTAATCCTGTCGATTTGTCGGTTTTGATTCTCAAGCTCACTGCCCATGTCTATGGCCATGTTTCGGAGATTTCCAATCATCGTGTTCACCTGGCCCATGTTCTCTTCCATCTCATCTTCCCTGGCGTCGTTTGTTATCTTAGCAATGTAACCACCTTGCGGTCCCAAACCATTGCGGTCATCCATAACACGCTGTGGCTGATTGTTAACGACTTTACCATCGTCGTTTCCTTTCCACGTGCCCTCGTCTTCTTTGAAACTGGCCCCTCTGTCATTAAAATATGAAGGCAGTATCAGCTTCTGACGCTTTAACCATACATACAGTCGAACCTCACCAATCGCAAAAGCGGTCGCTTTTCCTCTTCGTTCCATTCTCTGTTTTGCTAATCGTAGGCTGCGCACAACGTATGCGCATTCGAGACACAGGAAGAGTGGGGATCCCTTCGCCTCTTACAATAAGCAAGGTTCGACTGTATTCGATCGTTCCAAGACATGGAGTAACTGGCATATAAGTTCGAAACGTAATAAGCATACTTGTTACAAGGCAGAACGCATAGACCACAGCACTTTTCCATTCCTGTCAAGTTCTTTTCAGCTTCCCGCATATCGGCGTTGATCTGATCCATTCCTTCTTCGATTCTGTCCAGTTGCTCTGTTTTAATATTATTATTTGATTATTAAAAACTGATCTTAACGTGGGTAACGGCATAAAACAACCACAAATAAATATCACCCAGTTTAGACAAAGCCGGACGCACGTGACAAGTGGTGAAATGAAATAAAGCCAATGAAAAAAGTTAATTTTTTTTTTCTACTTTTCTTTTCTTCGAGCGTAAAATGAAAGCACGGATTATTGATTTTATTATTTGAACCGAATGGACGCATATAAGCTTTCAAAGTTGAGAATCTAATTAGCTTGTCAATTCAGAGGTAAACATCTGATGCATAAATAAATTTACTCTAATTAGCTCGTCAATTCAGAGGCAAACATCTGATGCATAAATAAAATTTACAGCGATCAAATTGATCACCGTTGTCACGGGTAAATTTAATAGCAAATAGGCACATCCACTGAGTAACAGAAAAAAAATGAGAAAGTAAGAAAGAAAGAAGGATAAAAGTAAACCCAACAAAAAGTAATGACGAGTGTCACAAAACTCATCGAAATTCTTAGTCCGATATACAATATGATGTATAAATATGAAGGAGGACGTTGAGGAATGATCAATTCTGGCCACCGATGTCGAACCTGAAAAGTTATGGTGGCCTTATAGACTGGGTCCTATTGACTTATATCAACGACGATTGAAAACGGTAACTTGAATAGATGAGGATTTTTATATTGGGCGGAAGTATGAAATGTTTGATAATCTATGCACTCATTGAGTTCCTTGAAACCTTGAGATGATAAAAAGTAGATAAAATCCTCATTTCTCCAAGTAATAACGAGAATTTGGTGACAGATTGAAGCTTCAATCACTCTCCACTTGGACATTTTGGAGCGCACTACGATTCGATCAGTGAACCAATAACCAGTTTTCAGTTTCCACATCCGAGACGAATATCGATAATTCTTCAACGTCCTCAATTATGAATAAAAAATGACAAAAATGTACGAGAACCTTCATCCAATCCATCAAACCTTTCTTAATATTCTCTGGGATTAATTTATTGTTTGATAAAACATAATCGATTGTTTATTGGAATGAAAGGTTTGTCATATACATATGGAAATATTGGATAAAGATTAATATGCGTATAAATCCACATGGCTAAAAACCTGACGTTGCTATAAAGCACTAAATAAAAAAATAAAAACTTGAAGATAAAAAATAAAAAATTTTATATAATATGTATATATATAAAATATATATAAATATACATATATATATAATATCGGAATGTAACTGATAACTGTAAGTATAAGTAGTAGGAGTAATATTGTAACTCTGTATTGAGCTGCAGTAGCTTAATGAAAAAGTATAGTAAACAGAGGTTGTGGGAGTCGTATATTATGTATAAAGGCGTAATGCATATATGATCTAAGCATTGGTCAATAAGGTGTCAGTACTCTCATCGGTAAGTATACAACACTATAACAGTAGTTACAAGTAAATTTGGTGTCCCATATAAAAGGGGTGCAGCACAGGGCTGTGTGTAGTGTTTTCAGACTACAATGTGTGTCAGCGGAGCTAGTTAATTAATGTTAGTCTAGGTAATGGCTTACCGCCTTGCTCGTCCAGCATTACGAGGGTTTTCATCCCGACCTCGTGGCTCTAAACAGGTAACCGACCAATCAGAGGCGTTAATATCTCACCCACTGCCAGAACCCTCTTACTTAGTATCCGTAAAACCAATTACCAATCATTAAACAAACTCTAAAATCAACTTCAAAACAAGGGATACTGATGACGATAATCCATCTAGGAATGGGATTGGCTGCGCAAAACTATTCCAAGTGGCGCCAGCGAGTCAAGCACCGCTATGGTCACGCACAACAAATATGTGTCGGTCGTCTGGCTCGCTAGCACCAAAGTTTCATTCAGGCAACACTGGTAGCCAACTCCATTCCATGAATTTGATGACTTGAACTGAAATTGAATAATAAGAAATAAGGGCTGCAAAATTAATCAACTCATAAAGTGAAATGAGGATGGATGGCAAAGTAAACGACTTTAAAACTGAAGGTGAATAATGGCGACTAAAGTATTTTAATATTTAATGAGACAAATAAATACAACTCTTTGGATGAAGGGTACGGATAAGTAAGAGGGTAGAAGTGGTATTTTTTTTTTTTTTTTTTTTTTTTTTCAAACATATTCTAATATACCCTGTATTTTCTATCTATCTATGTTACTTAGAGACCTATTAGGTATATGAAGAATGGTTAGTTGGGGAAAAGTTTTTGTGCTGAAAACATAAAGCCAGAACTAAGAGATAGGTAGGTACCGGGTGGAGAAAGTCACTATAACTACTACCTGCAGTGACTAGTATAGGTATAACGAAGTGTTAGTTAGTTAGTTAGTTAGTTATTTAAGACTCCAAGTCAACCCCTGAAAAGCATCGTTAGATTTTGTTAGCCACATGCACACCAGCACCCGCGTGAGGGTCAATGTGATGTAGCTTACCGCCTTGGTGGTCCAACATCATCAGAGTGTTTGCTCCAACATCCTCGCTCTACGACGCCCCACAACGAAAACATATAGGACCACCAAGATTATTTATTATTCTCAATTAATACATAAATTATTTAAAAATAAAATAAAAACAAACATAAGTCGTTAATGTTTTATCGAAGATAATATCATTTACTTGCCTAATTATAACGTTTATTATTATTATTATTATTATATATTTTTTTTTTTCTGAAAATTCAAATTACTTTCCATTTGTCAATAATTTGCATCTGAATTTGATGCTGAGAACTGGGATGTTAAATTCGAGTGTAATCAATTAAAATCTAAGAGACGTAAGAGATATTCAAGTGAAATTCTGTCTCCGGACGTAAAGTGGAATGATTAAAATTTCCTGAAATATTGAAATCGTTGAATTGGAATAGAGCCTAAATTAGTCTTGGATAAAACATTATTTCGAGAAAAAATAAATAAATTCAATATATAAAAAGAAAATATAATAAGTGATCTGGACTAGAATTATAAACTGATTATTAAGGCGTATATAATATACCTAATAAAATAATTCTATAAGAATTACAATAAATAAAGTGGTAGAAAAATATTAAGGCGATATGGTATAATATATTGGTGATAATAAGATAAACTAGGGTGTATAATAAAGGTATGTATAATAATTATGTAGGTAAGTAATATATAAGTAATTAGGGTAAAGATGGATTACAAACAGACAACTACTGCTATAACGGTACAAGTACAGTACGGTAACAGTTTTACACTAGAGTATAATACGAAGACTGAAAGCGACACAGCTAAAAGCTCTGGTGAGGCTACGAAGTACACAATTTATGGAATAATATTGAATATTATAGTTTTTTCTTTTAATAAATATTTATATATATGTATATATTATATATAATATATATAAATATATATATATATTTAGGTACTGTATATTGTGAGTAGTAGTAGTATATCTGAATTGAGTATAATAGTATCTATAGGTAGTATTCATGTAGTACTATTCCGAGTACTGTTGTATATATTGTCAGATATATACAGGGTGAATTCCTAACGTCCTAGCTTCTTTAAGTGTACGGACGTTAGGAATTCACCCTGTATATGTACAATATATATTGGTAAATATTGTTTATCGTGTTCTTTTTTTTTTTTTTTTGTTAAATTTTTATTTATACCTATCATGTATACATGTATAATGTATATAATATATATATACACTCAACACTGCAGCCCAGCAAGCGTCTCTACACTCTACACAATATATTGTTTGTTTGTTTTTTTTTTTTTTTTTTTTTTTTTCAATTCATTTTCATGAATTTGTGCATTTGTCTCCCCCCCCCCTCCCCCCCCCCACCCCCGTCAATTTTTGGCATCGTATTTGACGTATATACAACAAAGTACAGAACCATATAATATCATATACTATTCCCTCGATCTATCAGATGCTTAATTTCATCAATTTTCATCTATTCTGCACAATGAAAGTCCTCTCTGTACAGCCCTCGCCCGTTTAACCTCTTCACCTTCCCGCTCGACGGCTGGCAAGCAACTGACGCTCGCGCTCCCCCCACTACTCAGATTTCTCAACGATGGGCGGAGCCTGTACCCCACCGAGAGAACTTCGACTGTACGAGGTATTAAATGCTGAAGAGTAGGCAATAACTTTATGTATACTATTTCATTCTGTTTTAGTAATTTTTTTTTTTTTTTTTTTTTTTTCTATTCGCAAAGGCGCGAAGAAAAAGAAAACCCGCGTTGCCTTGACCAATCAGAGGAAAAAAAAAACCAGAGCTTTCTATATAATTTTATAATATTCTTGCACAAATTCATTGTTTGTTACATTGATAAAAATATATATTTCGTATCAGCGCGATGTCGGGTATCCGCGAGTGTGACTGCAAACCAACACCTTACCAACCAACCAAGCCAGCACAACCTTAACGTCGACTCTACTTGTACGTAAAGCACGTCTTACCTTGTCCTACCTAGCTACGACCTAATTAAACACAGCCTCAAATTATGCTCACTCATATTATTGCTGACTGAGGGTATTATATGTTTGAATTGAAGACAATCCAACACCGCGGTTAAGGTGATTACATGCCCAATTCGACCTGTTCTGAAAACATTGGGCTGAACGGTGCCATTAAACGAAATATCAGTCATCGGGCACCGAAAACGGGAAAAAAGGCTCTGTGGCGCAATGCTATTGGCGATTTCGATCACGTAGGTCCTGAAGCATGTTCGTTTCACGCTAAAATAGAGAAATGGCGTAAGGAATAAACTTAAAAAAAAAAAAAAACGTATTCCTTACGATATTTCTCTATTTTAACGTGAAACGAACATGTTTTGGTACCTACGTGTTCGAAATCGCCAATAGAATTGCGCTACAGAGCTCTTTTTCCCGTTTTCGGTGCCCGGCTATAGATATTCCGTTTAATAGCACCGTTTCGCTCAATGTTTTTCGAACAGGTCGAACTGGGTGAGGAACCACCTTAATAGCTCCAAAGGTATTATAGGGTAATTCGATAAAATGAGCATATTTCAAGCGTGCGACATGCACCACGGTGTAAACTCATTGCGTTATTTATAGTTTTAGTTAGTTGTTTCACGTAAGTATAAAGTAGGTATTGCTGAAAGTATTTTGTTATTTTTTTTTCTTTTATTTGTTTTTTCTAACGAGGTGCAAGTAGGTATTATATAGTATATATGTATAAAAGGAGAAAAGTGTAATTATATCATTTTATACAAACTTCGTATTATTTATCGGTTGATTTTTGTTTTTGTTTTTTTTTTTTTTTTTTTTTCTGTTCATTTTTTCAGAGAATATATATATATATATCAGAATGTGGCATTGCTTAGATTATATAGCATTATTAACATTGTTGTATTAATGGAAAGGGGATTTGAGTCGGGGAAGAAACAACTAAAGTTCTGCGTATTTCCGGACAAACAGGCAGGCTTTATGTACATACATACATCGTTTGTCTGAAATTAGCAGAAAGTTATTTATTCACGGTCGGGTATTATACATGATCGTGGGATTTTCGTTTAAACTGATACCAGTGTTATTTTTATTAATTTTTTTTCTTTTTCTAACAAAGAGATAGGGTATCATGTGACCTTATGTAGGTATATATGTCTGCGGGTTAATATATAATATATATATATGCGCATTGTATCACTTGTACAATGTTCATTTGTATAACATTCTAACGGGCATAGCAATGAATAGAACGTTTTTTGTTATTACTTTTTTTTTTTTTTTTTTTGTTCTTCCACGAATCTGATTATACCTATCACTTCTGAAAGTAATTTTTACATTTGTTTTGTTTTTTTTTTTAGAAAAAGAAAGAAAAAAAAATAAGTAGTCAAATTTTGCTTTGCCCGATGAACGTGTATTTGTGATGTGGAATAGAGAACAAAGGCGTCTTATACTCAATCGGGGATTTCAGGGATTAATGATGGTGAAGTTGTACCATTCGACATAACAATTATTCATTCCACTCACTCGTTACGAATGTCAAGAAAACGTGTAAATATGTATGTATATATATATATATATATATATATATTTGCATTTAAAAAAAATATATATATATATATATATATGTACACAATATGGTACAATATGTCGTTACGCATCTATATACATATACATGTTAAAAAAAAAAAAAAAAAAAAAAAAAAAACGTAGAAAAAAAAAGGTAAATCGAGTTTGACAAAGGTTGAAATAAAAATCGACATCAATTATTAATGAGAAGTGATTAACGAAAAAGTCAAGAATTTATGAAGAAAAAGAAAAAAAGAATAAAAGATTGCAAGAGTTTATCTCTGAACCATTGAAAGATGTAATGAAATATTTATACCTATACAGGGCGATTCAGTTTGCGCGCACCATTTGGTAATGGTAGATTCGTTGGAAAATTCTAAGACTAATTTTCCTTTACCAAAAAGTCTTGGGTCTAATGGTTTTCGGGCTATAGAAGATCTTAGTCCACCAATGACAGAGCCCACAGCTGCTCAAGTTAGGGCCGGGTCTAAAGTATAAGACTAGCAGTGCCCGTGGCAACTCGATTTCCAGTGAAATAAAAATAAATGATTCAATCTAGTGATTAATTTGAGTTACAGTATTGTCGCTAGATGTCACCAGGAGTTGTCTTCATTCAACATACGCTTTCGTTATTTGTGACCAGGACCACCGCTACGTCGGCTTCGTCCTCCGGGTCGACCGCACCGTCGTTTTCGTCCTCCAGGTTTACCGATACGTAGTTTTCGTCCTCCAGGTCGACCGCGCCGTAGTTTCCTCCCTCTAAGTCTACCGTACCGTAGTTTTTGCCCTCCAGGTTCACCGCTACGTAGTCTTTGTCCTCCAGGTCGACCGCACCGTAATTTTCGTCCTCCTGGTCAACCGCACCGTAGTTTCGTCCCTCTAAGTCTACCGCACCGTAGTTTTCGTTCTCCAGGTTTACCGATACGTAGTCTCCTTCATCTAAGTGTACCGCACCGTAGTTTTCGTCCTCCAGGTTTACCAATACGTAGTTTTCATCCTCCAGGTTTACCGATACGTAGTTTTCGTCCTTCTGGTCAACCGCACCGTAGTTTCGTCCCTCTGAGTCTACCGCTACGTCGGCTTCGTCCTCCAGGTCGACCGCGCCGTAGTTTCCTCTCTCTAAGTCTACGGCACCGTAGTTTTCGTTCTCCAGGTTCACCGCTACGTAGTTTTTGTCCTCCAGGTCAACTACACCGTAGTTCTCGTCCTCCAGGTCAACCGCACCGTAGTTCTCGTCCTTCAGGTCTACCGCTGCGTAGTGTACGTCTTCTAGGCCCACCGCACCATAGTGTCGGTGAACCTGAAGGACAAAAACTACGGTGCGGTAGACTTGGAGGGAGGAAACTACGCCGCGGTCGACCTGGAGGACGAAAACTACGTATCGGTAAACTTGGAGCGCGAAAACTACGGTGCCGTAGTCTTATAGGGACGAAACTACGGCGCGGTTGATCAGGAGGACAAAAATTACGGTGCGGTCGACCTGGAGGACAAAGACTACGTGTCGGTAAACCTGGAGAACGAAAACTACGGTGCCGTAAACTTAGAGGGACGAAACTACGGTGCTGTTGACCAGGAGGACGAAAATTACGGTGCGGTCGACCTGGAGGACAAAAACTACGTAGCGGTGAACCTGGAGGTCAAAAACTACGGTGCGGTAGACTAAGAGGCAGGAAACTACGTATCGGTGAACCTGGAGGACGAAAACTACGGTGCGGTACACTTAGATGAAGGAGACTACGTATCGGTAAACCTGGAGAACGAAAACTACGGTGCGGTAGACTTAGAGTGACGAAACTACGGTGCGGTTGACCAGGAGGACGAAAACTACGTATCGGTAAACCTGGAGAACGAAAACTACGGTGCAGTAGACTTAGAGGGACGAAACTACGGTGCGGTTGACCAGGAGGACGAAAATTACGGTGCGGTCGACCTGGAGGACAAAAACTACGGTATGGTAGACTTAGAGGGAGAAAACTACGGCGCGGTCGACCTGGAGGACAAAAACTACGTATCGGTGAACCTGGAGGACGAAAACTACGGTGCGGTAGACTTAGAGGGACGAAACTACGGTGCGGTTGACCAGGAGGACGAAAATTACGGTGCGGTCGACCTGGAGGACAAAGACTACGTAGCGGTGAACCTGGAGGGCAAAAACTACGGTACGGTAGACTTAGAGGGAGGAAACTACGGCGCGGTCGACCTGGAGGACGAAAACTACGTATCGGTAAACCTGGAGGACGAAAACGACGGTGCGGTCGACCCGGAGGACGAAGCCGACGTAGCGGTGGTCCTGGTCACAAATAACGAAAGCGTATGTTGAATGAAGACAACTCCTGGTGACATCTAGCGACAATACTGTAACTCAAATTAATCACTAGATTGAATCATTTATTTTTATTTCACTGGAAATCGAGTTGCCACGGGCACTGCTAGTCTTATACTTTAGACCCGGCCCTAACTTGAGCAGCTGTGGGCTCTGTCATTGGTGGACTAAGATCTTCTATAGCCCGAAAACCATTAGACCCAAGACTTTTTGGTAAAGGAAAATTAGTCTTAGAATTTTCCAACGAATCTACCATTACCAAATGGTGCGCGCAAACTGAATCGCCCTGTATAGAGACACGCAGATATTTCAGTATACATGTATATGATGTATACATACATGTACAGGGTGTAAATTCTCTGGGGGTCAGATCTGGGAGGAGCCTCGACGTTCCGAAGCTCCGCCTTCTTCTATTCGTGTACTATACGTGTGAATGTAAACAAATTTGGAGATGAGGGTACACACTATTATTCTGAAGTGAACGAGTATGAATAGAAGAAGGCGGGGGCTTCGGCACATCGAAGCTCCTCCCAGATCAGATCCCAGAGAATTTAGACCCTGTATATAGCTTGATCCTTGAATCTGTATATGAGGAGAGGGTGAATAAGAATAAGAATAGGAATAAGAATAAAAATAAAAATAAGAAGAAGAAGAAGAAGAACATTTAGTGATCATAATATAAGAAAAAGAGAGAAAAAGAGAAAGAATAATTATTTTCCAGGCAGGAATGTGACATGTGGTATGATGAGATATTCACCGGGTATATAGGTATATTAGAGGGATGATATAATTAAATTTGGTATTGCTAAAGAAAAAAAAGAAATGTTTAAAGATGAATAAGGATAATGTTAGATTGAGGGTTTGCGGTTCACTCACCTCCCTGGTCGTCCAGGGCGACCAGAGTACGGATGCCAGCCTCCTTGCTCTACGTTAGATAGAGGCAGCACAACACACACAACCACCACGAGTGTTAGAGAGTTATGGTATAATATTAGTAAGTATATAGTATATTAGTAAGGTATTTCGGAGAGTAACTGATAATATATAATGCATGTTATTAAATAATCAAAACATTTAATCAGAAAACTGACAGAGTGAATTAGCTGTCTTTTTTTTTTTTTTTTTTTTTTCTTTCTTTCTTTTATGCGGTACTGTAGTTTGGTTCTGTTGTCTTGAAATCCCCTGTAGGTATAATGACCGGTTGCAAATATAGGTACACTTCCAATTTAATTATAAAAATCTGTATAATATGTAACATAAATGAATTTTCAACAGTTTTTCATTTATCACATACTGCGATTGAGTTCTGAATTATTTTCAAATAATTATACAGCGGAAATGTACCAATAATAGTATATGTACACGGATTTCCCCAAATGAGAAAACAAAAAAGAAAAAGAAAAAAAAATTTCAACTTATCCAATCGGATTCTAAAAGCTCCGTTTAATCGTATATTTTAATATACAGGGTGAGTCTGTTCACAGGTATGAAAATGGGTGGGACTTACTTGCGGCAAAGACACGCCTATTCAGCCAATTAGGCCAACTGTTACGTAGACTACGTTTAAACGTGGTGGGAATGTGTAAAACAAAGTTCGAAGAATGTACCGTGTAGAAATTTGTTTTGCACATCCTCATTCCAAGTCATCATTGGCTGAATGGGCGTGCCTTTGCCGCAAATAAGTCCCACCAATTTTAGACCTTTGAAAATATTCACCCTGTATATAATTTGAAATCCGTGAACCACATATAGCATGCACCGTTTACTAACGAGTAATTTGAAAGTTGATTAATCAAATTTCTTGTCAGTTAATATACGGATACAGCCATATGATATTATTATATATCATGTATTAAAAAGACAGTGATAGTATGTATAGGTATATGGATAGGATATATAATGTTATTGTGAAATGCGACCGCGATGTCAGTTCAAATTCAATAATAATAATTACATTAAATAGGTAGTTTATCATATTATACGAAAACCTATAATATGCACTCTGCATCTAAACATCTCAGATATACTGAAACTTCGTTTCCCGGTTGAAAATTTATTTATACACCGTTTAGAAATTTTGGTTCGAAAATTTCAACAATTTCATCAATTTTCCATAAAAATTTGTATATTTCTTCGTTTAAAAGAAAACAATGGTAGATTTTCATAGTTTTTTCAGAAACATTCGTTTTTTATTGTTCTTTTTTTTTTTTTTTTTCTTTTCGATCAAACTACAGTAGACATCCCCTTATAAGATTCCGTCTTGAACATTGTAATATTTATTATGTTTGACGCTTCTAAGGGAATGCTCGAAACCAAACTCATCAGAAAACGGTATTGGGTGCACAGTAAAAATTTTTGCGTCATTTTTAACATAAAGTCTTGTGTTAAAAATGTTTGTGTTAAATATTTAACACTTTTTAGTGTCAATTTCATTGTATTGTGTTAAATTGACACTAAAAAGTGTTAAATATTTAACACAAAAATTTTTAACACAAGAATTTATGTTAAAAATGACCAAAAATTTTGTACTGTGTGGTGATCTGAGCCGAGTTGCGTCTATGGGGATGCTTTTATAAGGGGACTCTTATAAGGGGGTGTCTACTGTACAATCTATTATGAAAAATCACGTGTGAATGTCCGTGACTCGAAAAGTCCAAGATGTGGTTTATTGTGTCGTATATAGCACGACAACGTTAATAATCGTTAATAAATCGTTTTTCATGCAAGATTACTCATTGTTATTCAATAGCAAAAAAAAAATGTAATTAAAATTAAACACGGAAAAAAATGATCAGCTGGATATAGGACAACACTTTTTTGAAGTAGAAATGACAACAATATTGTGGTAACATTGTGGTAACATTTACTCATTAGGATATTGAAATTTACTTGCTCCTATGTACCAAATACTAGAATTGTGGTAATTTCTACTACAAAAAAGTGTTTTCCTATATCCAGCTGCTCATTTTTTGACAACACTTTTTTGTAGTAGAAATGACAACAATTGTGGTAACATTTACTCATTAGGACATTGAAATTTACTTTCTCCTATGTACCAAATACTAGAATTGTGGTAATTTCTACTACAAAAAAGTGTTTTCCTATATGTAGCTGCTCAACATAGTAAATTCAGCAACAATTTTTTTTTTTTTTTCCGTGCAATAGACATAATACTGCAGTGATGAGAGAAGAAGCGAGGTAACATTTGATCCCGTAAAATCTAACAAAAATAATATATCATCGAATGTCTAGATGCAATGGCATTTCCTATCTGTATGGGTAAGTATAGGTATATACCGCATGACGTTAACGTGATTATTGAAGGTTTTAAATTCTGGACAAAATGGCGTGATATGAACGTAGATTATATATATATATCGTTGTATAGTGGACTGTTGATCCCCTGACAAGTACGAGTTGAATTGGTGGTATGATATGATGCGAGATTGGTGAAAGTGGAGGGTGATGTCGGGTGAGTGGTAGGTACACAAGTAGGATAGCACAACACAGACAGTCACAACATACACAAACACATGGCATGACAACACTGAGAGCCCCAGGTCAGCCAGCAGCAGCAACCTGACATATTGTGTCTTCCTTCGTAACAGACTGTGCGCATCCTTAATTCATTACTATCGCAGATTATTATTATTTATTTATTTTTCTTTTCTTTCTTGTATTCCGTAGATTCTGAGCTTAAAAAAAAAATGAATTTCAAAGAACAAGAACGCAAAAAAAAAAAAAAATTAAAAATAAAAAAATAACAAAAAAATTAAAAAAAAAAAAAAAAAAAACAACAATAATATTTCTAAACACAGAGTTGCGAAGGAAGACGATCGAATCGTAGTGTCGTATTGTATATTTAGTTTGTGTGATTTATATAGTTGATTACAATAATTTGTGCTGCGGGTGGGGGTTTTATCGTCATGTTTTGTATCATATTTATATGGTCTTATGTACACCTAATGTGATTTTCTCATTTGTTTTGAATTTAATCAATACATGTATAATAATAATTATTGTTTTCAGACGGAATTTCAATATATCGATGACAAAAAAATTTGGAAAAATTTGAAAAAAATGAAAAAAAAAAAAAAAAAAAAAAAAATGAAAAAAAATTGTACATTTTCATATACTTATAATTCGATTGAGTAAAATTCAAAGCAACAGAGATAAATATGCGTGTATGTGTCTGTAGCTGATCACTGTAATAATTTAGCCATGACATCTGTCTTGTAAAGTTTTACTTTTTTCTTTTTTTTTTTTTTCTATTTTTTTCTTTTACTCGATTCTTTTTTTTTTTTTTTTTTTTTTTCCTTTCTTTCTCTCTTTTTGCTGATTTACCAACATAACATTAACCAGTGTACTACGAGTTTTATATATGTGTCTACGCATCCAATTTAATATTATATCAAGATAATATATATATATATAGAGAGAGAGAGAGAGCGAGAGATAGACGATCAATTACAATCCGGGAATATAGAGATAGAAAGATAGAAACAGTTAGAGAAATAGAGTGATAGAGATAGATAGATATAGACAGAGACAGAAAAAAGAGAGAAAGTAGACACAGTAGCACAGTGGTGACACGAGCATGGCGTGGCATAGAGGAAGTATTTAAGTACTTATGTGACTGCAGAATAGAGTAGATTCATATATTATACACTCTGTCTTAATAGTGATTTGTATATTCAAGTACATAATATGCAAAATCGTAGTTATATAATCCATTTTTTTTTTTTTTTTTTTTTTTTTATAATGATTGATGGATAAAAACTAATATTCAGACAGAGTGATAATATATATATACAATGTTACTACCTTCAGATGATTGCAAATTGTGTTGGTGGAAAAATAATTGTCATCTTATAGTATTTGAAAAAAATTTTCATCGACATCATCGCATTTTGCTATTTATATCTGAAGGCATATATATATATTAATTATGATCTGTTATTTAATAATTAAGGTATTGAGGTAATAATATAAAGGTATAGGTATGTTTATTTAGATATATAAATATATAGTTTAACATAGACAGGGCGACAGGTCAGCCACTAACATCTCAGCAGCAGCAGCAGAATGTCAGTTACAAACACCACACACATTGACCGGAGCTTATAGAGTTATTATAGATTTATAATCTTTTTTTTTTTTTTTTTTTTTTTTTTTAATTTAGTTGTTATTTACCAGATGGAAAAGAAGAAAAAAAAATTGTAAAAATTGAAAAAATTGAAAAAAAAAAAAAAAAGAATATAGAAGTCAAACGAAAGAACAGTCGGATAATAAATACAGAACAAGATGGACAAGGGTGCCACAAAGAGTGCGCAGGTCATCCACATTCAGCATCGTCACATCTTCAGCAATTCAGTCTCATGTCAGTCTCGGAAGGATATATAGTATATATATACGATAGTATACGGGGGTGCACAGTAGACCTAGAAGACTTATTCAGACTAACATAGAACCAGTTTAAGAATGTCTAATAAAGTTTTCACTTAAATATAAGTCTATCCCCTTACAATTCACCATATACCATCTCAGGGCTTATAAGTTATAGGTATATGTAACATCCGATCACTTACATCCGAAAACCTATCAAAGTTGGAATGTATATATATATATATGGATGGATATATAGACTGTCGTCGTCGTTTAATCATGATACTATTACATAGTTATTCTACCGAAGTATTAATTTCTGATGAAATTTAGGGTGATTTCCTACGTTGATAGGTCACAAACCCCCGTGTGTTATTGGATCAATTTCACCAGAGGTATGGTATACTATAGGTATTTGACGTTAGTAATCAGATATTTTCGTATATCATTATCATTGAAATTTCGGAAAGCCGATTACAGGTTTTTGGCAAAAAAGTACCGAGATGATTACTGTACATTGTAGGGATTCGAATCTAACAGTATACAACGAGACAAATAGATAGACATATATATATATATAGTACTTAGCTAATAAAATAGATACAACCATTCCCGAGGCCATGAATTTTTTAATACAAATTTTTATGCTTTTTTTTTTCATTTTTCATTTTTCATTTTTATTTTTCTTTTTCTTTTTTTTTTATTATTACTTTAAAATTATTGCAAGGGGATCTTTTAGCCGCACGAAAAGACTTACCTCCTCGCATAGTGCCAGCATACGTCGCGTACTCTCCAGTGACTGTAAAATAAAATATACATATATTTTAGTTGAATGAAAAGTAGAGAATTATTCATTAGTATGAGATATATATAGCATTTACAGACGTCAAACCAAAGATCATTTCGTCTTGGCTGTTTTATATATGCCGCAAGGTATGGGTTGAACTTTACACCCAGACCACAAGTCACCCTGACCAGAACTTCAATGATTTTTATCGCCCTCGCGTGACATGAGTATTTAAACTTATAATAGTATAAAAGATTGGAATTCAGGCAAGGGTCTATGGTTTGTTTTTTTTTTTTTTTTTTTTTTTTTTTTCAGTCCAAGAAGTTAGGTATAGATATTCCAAAGTCTATAGGTGCCTATGGTGGTGATCAGAATCCGTGAGAGTATAAGTTCGAAAAATGTTTGAAAGTGAACGAAATAATGTTTCGCAAGTTATAATTCTTAAGGGAATATAAGGTATATCATAACATCATTGATGTGGGCACCGCGGTGTTACAGTAGCGGTAAGGAATCGAATACTCTGAAAGATAAATATAAGGTTGTTTTTTTCTTACTATATATAGGTGCGGTATAAAACTTTGAGGGGAAACTTGAACGAATACCATCGTATACCATATAGATATTGAATATTGAATTGTAACGGTTCTTTTGGCGCGAGATGGGGGTTACCGCCGCTGCTCTAGACATCAGTTCTAAAAATACGCCTCAAATCTCAGGGAGCCTTAAAGCTTCATCAAAAAAGCTTATATACTAGTAGGATGTCCCGGGTGAATTTTCTCGACCAAAACCAGTGCTCTGCAGAGATTAAACGAACAAATGTCAAACTCCGTCTTACTACATCGTCGAATGGACATTCGGGTGGCTCAAGAAAGACCTAAGTTCTTAGATGTTGCTGCTCATCCGTGAATATATTGTTAGTGATTTTTAAAAAATATTCCATTTTTTTGAGCTCTATAGGACAATATTTACTACTGCCTCATTGAAGTTGAAATTTCGAAGATTTTGCCATTTTTGGCAATTTCAAAGTTCTCAGATCAAAGTCCTCATCCGGCTACCTCTAGAGTCTCATTCAATGAGCATTTTGGTTTAAGATGAGACTCGTATGATAATATCCAGTACTGCTTCAGAGACATTGTAGTTTTTTCAATATTTAGTGTTTTTTCAGAGATTTGATCGCCAGGTGTTGCTCATGAGACAGTTTTTTCTTACCATTATAAGTCAGAAATACAAGCAGTTTGCAGTCTGTGGGACCATATTTACTACTGCCTCATTTTGCTAATTTCACTTGACGGAAAGTCCGAAAGTCGCCCTCAATGAGGCAGTAGTAAAAATGATCCCGCAGACTGCAAACTGCTTGTATTTCTTCCTTATAATGGTAAGAAAAAAACTGTCTCATGAGCAACACCCTGCCATCGAATCTCTGAAAAAACACTAAATATTGAAAAAACTCAAATGTCTCCGAAGCAGTACTAAATATTATCGTACGAGTCTCATCTTGAACCAAAATGCTCATTGAATGAGAGTCTAGAGGTAGCCGGATGAGCACTTTGATATAATAATTTGAAATTGCCAAAAATGGCAAAATTTAGAAATTTCAACTTCAATGAGGCAGTAGTAAATATTGTCCTATAGAGCTCAAAAGAATGGAATATTTCTTAAAAATGACAAACAACATATTCACGGATAAGCAGCAACATCTGAGAACTTGGGTCTTTTTTGAACCACCCTAATGGACATACATACATATATACAGTAGACATCCCCCTATAAGAGTTCCCTTATAAGAGCATTCCCCGTCATAGACGCAACTCGGATCAGATCACCATTCCCCCACCCAATACCGCTTTTTGAATTTGGTTTCGAGCATTCCCTTATAAGCGTCAAACATAATATATTACAATGTTCAAGACGTAACTGTTGAAAATGCATGTAAAATACAACAAAGTATAACACTCTTGTAGCGTTTTCACTTGGGATAATTTTTCGTGCACCGCGCAGAACTGGTGCAGAATTTGCTCTATTTGTCACTCTCACTCCTTTTAGGTAGAGAGAGACAAATAGAGCAAATTCTACACCAGTTCAGCGCGGTGCACGAAAAATTGTCCCAAGTGAAAACGCTATTATAAAGTAACTGACGGAACGAACTCTCACGACACGCGGTAGTGGGGGGGACCGTGATTCTCATCAGAAAAACTTCCCCTGCAGCCCCCAGACGACTTTTATAAGGGGATGTCTACTGTATAGTATATATATGGCTTGGAAACTTGTAACGGGATATAATATCCCTACAGCCAATATACGTAGTTTGAAAACACATCAGCTAGGTAATGCCGAGTAAACTTTCAGCTGTTGTCCGGTATAATACTATATAAGTACATATATAGTATCATGGAATCGGATAATATTTCGAAATAAAAGTTCCATGCAGGAAAGAGTTTTTACGTTCCAATATAAATTTCCCAAGCGAGCAAAACGTTTGATGAAATAGGTGGCCACACGCTACGTTTTTATCCATCATCAGTCTCCATCAGTCACCTATATAATACACAGCGTCGTCGCTGTCTGCCGCAAAGTTTACCCAAAAAAAAAAAAAGTCAAAACCACCAGCGGAAGTTTTCTAGAGAGGAGGAGGAATACACTTTTGGGATAGGAAATGGAAAAAAGGGGGCTACTATAGTATATCAGGAATGGGAGAACCTCTTACATTATACATAGACACGTCACATCTTTATAGTCGCCGTTTGGTCGGGCGAAAGAAGAAGAAGAAGAAGAAGAGCGGGTAGACACTAGTCACGTAGGCACTTTAAACTTAGCATCTTATAGTGCCGACTGTTGATCATTGCCCATGTTCCCAGGCGAGACCTTTGCTCGAATATAGATGCCTCAGGCTGAGGTAGATACGTACTACCCCAGCAGCACATATAACATTCATTAGACCATGAAATGGCGGCAAAGCCAAGGATGACCGCCGGAGGAAGAAGACGGAAATACAGCAGAGGAAGCAAAGGAAAGAAATAAGGCATCGCTGAGGGAAATCGAGATTATCTCCACCCACGAACCGTCGGAGTCAGACATACCTCTAGGGGTTTGACCTGAAGAAGATGAGAGAGACCGCCGCCACGGTCCACCTTGACGGTCCTCCCGGAATGAATTCCCTCCTTCATTTTCTCATCGATTTCTTTTTCTTGATCAAAAATCCCTAAAATCTGTACGTTACTACTTCTTCACTGTTCGATTACCGTTATGTTTCGCAGTTCAAATTATAGTCCTCGTTTTATAGTTCCTCTTATTAAAACTCATGCACTTACGTCGTGGTGTTTTTATTTAAACTTATTTTGGTCAACTGCACCAACAGATTTTTGCCTAACGGTCGAAATACCGTTTATCGATACGCTGTACCCTCGTTTCGTTATCCAATGACCGGCTCTGCTCCGTTTGTACCATATTTTTTATATACAAATATATACTTATGGTTTCAATTTCCAACTGAGTGTGTGACTCCTGGCTGGTTTATCGAGCGCGGGAACAAAGCTTTTGCGATAAGTGCCTCGGTAGTTATACATCAGGAATTGATAATAGCATGGTTTCGCATCAGTCATGAAATGTTGGTTTATGAAGTTATTCGTGAACTGACGTGACGCAAGATGTGTGTGTGTGTGTATGTCCTGCCGTGCAGGTTCATGAACTGAGAAAATCAATATTACATATCGACCACCAATATCTACTTCAGCGTACAGGCACGACACTATTAATAGCCTTCCACCCTGAACGCTCGTCAATTACTTAAATGCATATCGAAAGCACCGACACGATTGCAAGGGTATGAAAAGAACATGAAACTCTAAGCAGCGAAGCAACGAACCGATGATCAGATCAGAAGGACGTTATTTACATTATCGTTCAATTTATTTGCGCGAAATTGGGATACTGTTCAAACAACGGATAAAGTGGCAGCTGCAGGACGTTCAACAAGTTACCACCATGATCGCCATTGGTATGATGTTGTTTACCGATCCGAATAAAACGGAGAACGAGCATTGGTGCAATTCATCATCTAACAATGAAGTTTATACACGATTCCCTTATCGAACTACTACTTCGGTCCCATGAATATAAGCCGATAAATTAATCGACTGATGATTAGAACACCCGCAAACGTATTTAACAATCGCGTGACAGCCGCGAGTATCAGCTTTCACGGAGCTTTTCTTTGCTCTGCCCCTTTTCACGCGGAGTTGACCAGACGCAGTCAGACACTGTCGAGGTCTTACTGGCGGCAAAGGATGAATGGTATCAGAAGTCCGTTCACTGTCTCTCAGCCCCGGCTCTTCGGTTCAGTTCGGCGATCCTCGTAGGAACGAATGACGTTGTTTGGCGCGCAACAGCACGTAACCATGGAAATCACCAGTCGTCGGCCCACGCGAACGCGAGAGCGACTGCGCATTGCTTATTTCTTCACACGCCTTAAATTTCATCCCACTTTATACCAGGTGCGATTGGGTAGAATTTTTACCCCGAAACACCGATTCACCGTTCCCACAATTCGTAGAAGGAAAGTTAGTCCCGTCCTGTCGGAACATTACGAACAGTTTTTTTTTTTTTTTTTTTTTTTTTATGGTCAAGGAATGTCGAGACACACCCATGTACATTCTGATCTTTTCTTTGCCCTGAAAAAGCCTGCAGTTCTCAGAAGTGGTGTTGGGCTGGGTTACGATTGAGGCTAAGCTGCAATTGCAAAGAGACGAAACGCAGACCTGCAGTGCGTTACCCTTTTTTTATTTGATTCTGCACGGAAAAAAATTGTTGCTGAATTTACTATGTTGAGCAGCTACATTATAGGACAACACTTTTTTGTAGTAGAAATTACCACAATTCTAGTATTTGGTATACATAGGAGCAAGTAAATTTCAATGTCCTAATGAGTAAATGTTACCACAATTGTTGTCATTTCTACTGCAAAAAAGTGTTGTCCTATATCCAGCTGCTCATTTTTTTCCGTGTGACCATTTTTCAGAGCAATTATTGTAGTTCTTATGTGAAACCATTGGTATTGCGATGAAAATTTATCAATCTGTAAGAAACATCCGACACCTTTAATCCATTGCTCATACCAGACCGAGAGATACTCGAACAGCGCAGCTTGGTCTCGAACTTAAAGTTGGGCACCGATGAACCGAGAGAGGTTGTCCATCAAAAGGACCATCAAGCTGGAGTTGGTGCGGCAATTTGGCAGAGTTACGAGACAGGATGAAGCGCGAAGTATTATGCAATAACACATTCTCAGGACATTTTTCACTGTGCCTTTTCTTAATGACACGGGTACCTATAGTATTCCGGAAGCCAGGGAGCCAAGAGCGGCCAAGAGCGGCGGTTTTAACTGACGATAAACGAGCCCGTAAAAACTATGAAGAATACTGTGTTAGATGGATGTGGACGGAATCGATTTCTTAAGCGTTTCATACCCGAAATGATATACGTGGTAGTGGGTTTCAAAGTGTCGCAGGGTCTTTGGGAAAATATCGAGACTTTCGAGACTGGGAACACGACGGAAGATAATTTTCAAACCATATATAACGACTATATATAGTATATGAGCATATTCTCCGTATAAATAGAAATGTCCTGACGTAACAGCTACCCCGTATCGATGCAGGGCGGTGTTCTCGTAGCTTTCAGGACTCCTACACGTGTCTCGTAATAATGAAGATAGATAGATAGATGGATCGATGGAGAAAGGGGAATGGGCTCGAGTCTCACGCCCGAACCCAAAGAAACTCGTAATAAAGTTAGTCGAGGTACGGCGTCGGCGTATTTTAGCGCGCACGACCCTTGGCAACCTAATTTCAAGTGACCATCGTGGAAAGTTTTGGTCATTCGTTGAGAAAGGACGTAGAAAATTGAGGAAGGAAGAGGAAGAAGAAGAAGAAGAAGAAGAAGAAGAAGAAGAAGAAGGGGAATGTCAGAAAGGAGGAAGGGGAAGAGTGAGTGAAGAAAAGCCTCGATTAATATTAACAAGGTGAAATGTCTGAAGTTTGGAAGGCGAAGAAGAGACTCCTCCATCTTTGAACGGTGTGGTGAAGTTGAGGCTTTCACCTGATCGCAGAAATCGCAGAATATTAGTCCGCTTCTTTCAAGTTTCCAAGTACCTTAGACACCATCAACGTGAGGCTCGTGCAGCAATCACCCTTCGACCTTTCACCTAAACTGAAGGAGCCACCTATCTTCCGGCTTTCACCAAGCGGAAAAGTATGGCAGTCACGTCTAGCCCTCAACGATAAATCAACAAAACTAACGAAATGTTACTATATGAACAGCGCGCCGACTTTCAAGCTTTGCAAAAGCTTTTATTAAAGAGGCACACCATCTCATTGCTTCATCTAATACCTCGAGCTCACCATGACAGCTTTTGCTGAAAGGGACGAGAACCGATGGAAAATACAATTTCCATTCCGGTTTCATTAAAGTCTGAAATAACTGCAGTTATTTTCTCTATTCCGTGCTGATTCTGGTCCATATATATATAAATATATTATCATCCCTGTTTTGGAGAGTGACATTCGCCGAGTTTTTAATACTGGTCACACATTCATCTACGAGTAAATTTATAAAAAAAAAAAAAAAACCATGTAGTGTCATAAAGTTTCAGCACTAATTGAACCATGTATCAAAAAAGCTCGTTGAGTTTATTATGTCTGGCTGACATTTCCATATATTATATGCATCAGACTGAACGGAGAGCAGTGAAAAATTTCCGAGTTCGAGTCGTTAAACAGCGCTGTTGAACAACACTGACATTTCCGATAGCTGGCCACTGTTCCCGGGAACAGCGAGTCCCGGAGGGCAAACAGATCCCGTCCCGTTCCGTCCCGTCCCTCCCTCCCCTTTTCTCCTCTCCTCTTCATCTCCAGCATCATGACTCCCTCCGGGCTACCAGAAGAACGAAGGATGAAGCGCGAGGTGACACCGTAACCCCGTGACATTAGCAGGCGTCGGGATGCCGGGACGCCGGGACGCGTATAACCTTTGCAAACACCATGCTGAACACACAGCCCCTAGGGAATGGGGTAAATTGTACTCCAAGGGGTGGAGGAATTTGACATTTCTTCAAGCCTGCACCGCGACCGCTGAGTACTGTACTACTCGGGTTTTAATCTTCTTCTCGTTTTACGGCAAGATATCAACCTTCCAATTAACCCCGCGTTCAACAATGATCGGATCAGTGACGCGACCGTGCTTCCCGTTTCCATCCCAACCCTCGACTCGATTCACATTCTCGGAAAATGAGTTTTTACTTGTTACCCATCAGAATAATAAGCACGTCGAGTAGATCTCTCTTTCCCTCTTTTTATCTTTCTCTTTCGACGGGGCTGCTTCATAAGATACTAAATAGAACGGTCGCTGTCCACAGATTCAACCTCATACGTGACCTTGCCAGGATTACTTGATCCTTATACTCGGCGTTCCCTTTTTGCACGCGTCCGAACTCCCACGACTACGATTATCCCGACGGCATTAAAGGCGAACGTGCACAGTCCCAGGCATCAAGATTACGGAGTTTACCAAACCAACTGCGATTCACCATCATTTCTTTATTCAAATCACGATGGACCACGAGTGAAAAATCATATTGAATTTATTCCATATGAATAATCTCACGACAGAGTAACATGTCGCATGGTCGTATTGTTTTGGGGTATAACGAGAATATAGGAATGTTATTACCAGCCCAACGGTACCTGCAGCAATAACTTTACCACCTCTGTAATCTTCTTCGTAGTAAGTAACCAGTGCTCCAGCTGGCAAGAGGGTTAATCTCTTTTGCCCAGCTATTAATCGTCGCCGCAAGCTTCCAGGTGAAAAATTACCAAGAGTTACGGTACGGAAGAGGGCAAGAGTGTTTACGGTCCGGAGAAAGCATGATTTTTCGGGGTAAATGTTACTGTAGTCAAAAGTTCAAAGAAGAAGAGTACTCTCTAAATTCGAATCAGTGGAAAGTCACTGATGGCAGTGATACGTATACCAGAATCACTGACAATCAGTAACATTTTCACTGATTGTCAGTGATTCTGGTATACTTATCACTGCCATCAGTGACTTTCCACTGATTCGAATTTAGAGAGTATAACAACCGGTGCGAATCAGAGATCGTCAGAGCAATAACTCACCAGGAGAGGAGTATCGCACCTCCGGGTCATGGATCTTGACCAAACTTATAGGGGTGTTTCCTTGAGCCAAAACATGAAGTACCTGATGAATAACTCTCCGGAATGGGCTTTTACCTTCACTCTATCAATTTACGTAAATGTACAATAGAAATCAGCGTAACCTGGGTTTTGCATGACGCAGCACAAAAACTAGTTATTTCGTGGCAATTTTCAAAACCCTGCAGGTTACGCTGATTTCTATTCTACATTTAGGTAAATTGATAGAGTAAAGGCCCATTCCGGCGAGTTATTGAGCAGGTACTTCATATTTTGGCTCAAGGAAACACCCCTATAAGTTTGGTCAAGATCCATGACTCTCCTAGTCAGTAATACATCAATTTTTGGTCGACGGTTTGAGCACGTCATATGTATGAAATGTGTGAGAATAAGGAGAAGACGAGGAGAGACCGAAATTGATTATTTAAAAATGTCTGTAATATGAATGAGAATTGCCAAGCTGTGAATACCTTGTATGTATAATATGCTGTGTATACGTGCATACTACTACGTATGCCGAACAACGAACGAGCGAGCTATTCAAATTACTGGGGGGGGGTATAATATTTCAAGTGAAAGCTTCACCATATAAATTCATGACTTTCTTTCAGTATGCTAAACGCGGTGGCACAGTCTTCCGGGAGGATCCACCACTTGTTAGATAATAGGGTATAGGTGCGATTACCCGGTACAAGGAATATCCAATTTTTTTTTTTTTTTTTTTCTGATAAAAAACAAAAAAATCACTACGGATTAGGATTTGATGTCCATAAACCAGTGCGCGAACGAAAAGTGCCTGCACGAGCTAAGTTTACTATGTACTATATAGTTATATAATTGTGTATATCGACGATAGGAAGTCGAGGAGATCGCGTGCATTTCATCCCTCGTTTGGTTACACGCAACCAAATCAAACTCACTCGCTCGAGGGTGCCTGCCCTCGCCTTATATCTACTACGACGTAAATAACGACCTGTAGGGGCTAGGCTGCGACATCAAAGACTCATCGCTCAAAAGTCAGGGTCTATACCAGTACCTACCCGCAGCTAGATTGTAATTATCGATACCCATATTCTCATGGAAATTGAGGACAAAATCTTCCAGCGGAACCGAAAGAAGAAATCAAAACACGCAGATTCATCCAGGAAAGACGACAGACGTGAAAACAACGTAAGTCACCAGTTTGACCACCCGAACAACGTAGGCTACGTGGCGAACGTCTTGGACAACGGAAATCAACAACCCGATGACAAAAAGAGTGAAAACTGCGAAGCGGACGACCTGAGTAACGTAAGTCATCAGTTTTAACACCTGGACAACGTAAACTACGTGGCGAAAGTCCTGGAGGTCGAAAATCAACAACCCGATGATAACGATAGTGAAAACTACGAAGTGGACGACCTGGGCAACGTAAGTCATCAGTTTGACCACCTGGACAACATCAACTACGGGGAAAAAGTCCTGGAGCATGGAGATCAACAACTCGAAGACGATACAGAGTGAAAACTACGAAGCGGACGACCTGGGCAACATCAGTCACAAGTTTGACCACCTGGACAACGTCACCTACGGGGCGAACGACGTAGGGCACGAGAATGACCGATCAGGCTATGACTATAACTATCTACCGACAGTACTACCTTAAGATAGCGCTCGATCGCGAGAACCTCGTCACAGAGCCGGATTTCCTTAGGTATTCAATTGTTGATTCTCGGACAGTTGCATCGCGAAAAATAGGGGAAATAGTTAACGCAATCGTTAACTTATCGCTAATTTTGCGTTAAAGTTACAGAATCGCACCCCTGACTATGAATACCGGCCTAACAGTTTGATTGAGAACCGTAATTGTGGTTGTTGGTACTGCTTTTCGGGTCCTTTCTGGTCAGGACATTTCAGACCAGCGACTGTAACGATTCGAACCAGTTAATTGGATGGTGATATTTTCGTTTGATCATCGAAGTGAAAAATGAGGGGTATTCGCCGAGTGAGGGTAAATGGTCCATCGAGGGTATAACGACGAGTTAAAAAAATTTGAGCGATTAATTTAAAAGGGTAATAAAGTGCGGTGGGTAAATGGGAGATATTATCAAGGCACAAAGAGGATTTGGTCCTTGTGTTAACCGAGAGAAAGTATAATACAAAGATTATCTGACCAGCTCATGTTGGTATAGCGTTGCGTTGGTATAAAACGAAAGCGAACAAAGGGCTATCGTTTAATTATTTCGTTGTGGCGTCCTTCCCGAAGCATGTTACAAGGATTAATCCACCATGGTGGTAAAGCCTCGAGCCTGTCATAGGTGTATAACGTCTTCTCAACCAAAGCTGCGACAATGCCTGACGTGAAAATCGACGTTTCTGTTGATCAGACGACACGTGACGCGTCTATAGTCCACGTGAATTTAGTTCGGATGTAGGACTGGGAATATGCCGATGATGGAAGTTTGATTGCCTTTTTTTATCGTGCCCAGATAAGGGACCTTCAACGAAAATATTAGGACCTCGAACACCATTTATTTCTGATTCAAAACCCTCCCCAAATAAGATGACGGCGAAGATTAGATACAATATAGTGGCGATGAGCACCACGTCGCTACTCGCTCACCGCGAACTTTTAAAGTAATCAAAAGCAGATTACTTTCACTGCCACGAAAGTTTGACGGATTTTTGTTTTTTCAATCCGAATTTGATGCTCATGCCCTGTTCACGTTGGCGAAAATATTATTGGTGCACAATGGACATGGACATTATTATTGGTGTGATTATTATTATTGTGTATATTATTGGTGTCCATGGACATGGACATGGACATGGGCAGTGTGAAAAGGTGCTCTTAATAACGACTGTATTTTTGATCGCTCATAGTAGTGACGTGTCAATTTGACGTATGTTGGTAACTGGCTGACGTAAGCGGAGCTAGCTGGATATAATCGTAAGTAATTGATGCAACCCACGCGGGATCAGTATGTGGACAGAAGGAGGAGAGTTGCGACGCAAGCAGTGTGAAGTTTTTTATTTGTTATTGCTATAGAGTGACGCGATATATTATATCGGGACAAAGATAACGCTAACCGATATGAATACCAACCTACTAGCTGCATCGTTATCGTGGTTGACGATGACGGTGATAATTTCTTTCCGAGAAACTAAATCAACCGATCGAGATAGGGCGTACAGGATGAAAATTAATGAAAGGTAAAACCCCTTGGAAAATCTCGAGTGTCTTTAGTATTTTCAAGAGATACTCGAGCCCGAAGTTCATAGTTAGGACTTTCAGACTTTCAGAGTAAGCAGGTTCCTCGCTCTTGGAACCTTGCTGACCTTAGAATAATTAATGACGGATTGAGTTTGAAATTTGAATCGCAAAGTTTTCTCACCCGCCATCAATTTTAAACGGCTTTCAATGAGATCAACAAGTCCAAGAACCGCATAGACCGGAGATGTGATGTTCTGTTCCTCGTCTCGGAAACTACGACGCCGGAAATATAAACGCCATTCACACAATCGTATAATATTATTGTTTATGTTTGACTTCATTTCAATAGCGTCAACCGCATGAACGAGCCCATGAATAAAACAAGTTGAAAATTATCTCCTGAAAGGAAGACAGTGGTATACGTATGAGCGGATGACCATTTGTCCATCTCTCGGATATAACTTCTTCTGTCAAGTCCAGCAGCCATGCAGCCTCGTATTGGTATCTGAAGGACGTGTACTAGATTGATCACGAAATTCGTGACCTGAATAAATACGGAAAGAACAGCACCGGAGGTCATCCAGAAAAAGGAATATACGGAGAAGATATCTTAATGGATATGTACGCTGCATCGTGTATAAAATTTCATTCAGATTTACATTTTTTTTTTTTTCTTTACTTTCTCTCTAGAAAATTAATTTTCCACCTTTACTGCCTACTTTACATATCCCCTGATAATCAGCGAGGAAAATAAGCACGTAAGCTGGAAATTCACACAGCCCCCCCATACATATGAGGTTGAAGTTCGTAACGTTAACACAACAGAATATTCGTTGAAGAAATGCAATATTTCGTGATTCAAATGTTGTTAGAATCATAAAATATGCGAGATAAACATGTTTCACACAATTTGAGGAATTATGCACCGTTCTTGATCCATTTGAAACGTTTGAGCCTTGAATTTGTGAATTTTTGGCGAATATTTTGTTGCATTAACGTTACGAACTTCAACCTCCTCATATGCCAAAGTAAGTAGAAAAGCCGGCTGCAGGAGAGACAGAACCCAGTGTACCGTAGGTATACGGAAGGCTGGTCCGACCGAGCTACCTCTTACTACTTCCTAATCCGACCGGGCTGTCTCTCACTACTTGCGCGTCCGACCAAGCTGTCTCTTACTCCTTGCTCGTCCGACCGAGTGGCCTCTTACTACTTGCTCGCCCGACCGAGTCGCTGACTGCTACCACTCGAGCAACGGTCGGTAAGGTTGTTTGCCAGTAGTTAGAGGCAGTCGTGGGTCAGACGTCTTCTAGTTTACCGATTTTCTAGAGCTCTTTTCGCTGCAGCTGCTAGACTGATCTACAGTTTTTAAATTTTTTATCCAGAGAGAGAAAAAGAGCGAGAGAGATTTGCAGTTCACTGTCGACGAAGAAATCGACTACTTTTCTCATCCCGTTGAATATTTTTATTTGTATATGCATGGCGATATTTGACGGAAGCTTACAAAGTCCCTGGGTGAAAATCTGATAAAATCCTATATGATATGTCGTGCAAAATTTGAAAAAATTATATTGCAAACTGTGAGATCTGATAGGAAGCTATCCCGAGATTCCATGAAATCCCGTTATGGTTTATGAAATTTAATGAAATTTTATAAACCGTGGAATCAGACACTCTTTAAATTCAATCAAATATCAGAAGGAATCTTATATTATTCAGGTCTCACAGCGTCTAAGGCAATTCAATTGAATCCCTCCCCCCCCCCCCCCCCCCCCCCCCCCCCCCCCCCCCCCTTCGCAGGGGGAATAAGGAAACAATTTTTGTATACAAATAAGGGACTCCTAGGGGACGAGAAAATATGGGGTTGGCTATGGAAAAATAAAACAAATTTCACCTGCCCTGAATCTCATTTTCATGTTTTCTAGCTAAAAAATATAAGTGTGCTTCTGATCGTGTAGAAAAACCTGTGTGCGATTATTCAGTGAGGTTTTATAAAATTGTACAGAAACCTGATGAAATGTCGTTACCTACATCTCATGAAACTCTATGTGAAATTTTATGGAATCCTATCAAATCTTAGTAATTCCATTTAATTTCTTTGAAGTTGAAGTATACGTAAACGTTAACGTAACAGAATTTTTCAGAAAAATATTCACTATTTCATGGCACAAAAGTCAAATGTTGTTAAAGTTGCTAGATAGACGAGGTATAAGGTGTGTTTTTACTCAACCCGTGAAATGATGCATTCGTATTTTGCTATTTTTTAACTATTCAAGTCATGAAATCAAGAATTTTGTCCCATTAGTTTGTTGCGTTAACGTTACGAACTTAAACCTCATAAATCTTTGACGAAACCCTATAAAATCTCATCGTGACGTCCTATGAGATACCATGAAATTTTATGAGGCGATTTCACACCTCGACTGTTCATTCATAGAGTTTTAAATTCGCATGCACTGACTGCATTGACAATGAGTTTATTCTTATCCTAATACTCTACGAAGAGGATGAAGATACACTCTGTGTAGTCAAGTGCATAGGAATGGAAAACGCTATTAGTATAGTTCGCACTGACATTGGCCCTCAGGTCAGTGTCACATGAGGGGCTTAGATTCTTTCAGGTCTTTCCACTGGCACAATATCAGACATTGCACTCTTCATACCAGCGCATAAAGTGTAGCCAAGTATATACTAGCGGTGAAAAAACTCTCAGCAATATGCGAGACGGTACAAGTGCAGTTATGAACACTGTTCAATCTTTGTCTGTCCTGAGCGCGGGTAAGAAAAATGATTCGGATTCACCAGAATGTTCCTTTGTGTGATTTTCTGCCTCTTCAGGGCCAACTTCAAGGCCAGCGACCTGCTAGTAGCGCCATATTGTTCTCGCGTAATGTAAAAAGGCCAGTTTCCTATATTGAATACAGTAATCATCAATCACTCAGCAACTCACCTCGTCTGTGGTTTGACCCGCCTTCAGTTGCAGTTCCTGAAGTTCGGTACGTGGAGGACCGCCAGCCTCTGGAGTAGGCCCAGCGGCCGCCGCTGTCGTCGGTGCAGGCATCGTGTGGTTCTACGTTAGCGTCGATCCCCTGACTTTATTCCTCTGTTTATTCGACCACGCGCCTCTATTGAGTCGCGCAGATAATCTCGAAGTTTAAACGCTCTATAGCCAGCCGTGTGTGTGTGTGCGTGTGTGTGTGCAACAGCTGTAACAAAAAATTGGACACAGGTAAGTAGGCACGTTACAGTTGCTGCAAGATTTTCTTGCAGGAGGATCGATGTTGTGTTTCAACATTCAGAACCTTTTGGTTTCGATAATGAACGGAAACAATATGTCACTTGTCAGAAATAATATGAATCGCATCGCAATCGATGTTGTAGTATAGTACCTTATACTGTCTTCTACAACTACTGGGACTAAACTGAAACGATGACTAAACACGATGCTATACCTACGCGTGTTTATGAAAGTCGCCTACCTACATCACGTCATACCCTATACCCACCTCTACAAGCCTGCAGAGTTCAATAATTTCGATTCACCAAATTGAGAGTGTCGCGAAGCCGAGCTCTTCCCAGTGCCAACTGGTACCAAGTTCACGGCTTTGTCTTCCTCGCTGCACTTTGGACGTCGACATAGATACAATTTCACCTGAGAATATACTTTGGCTTCAGGGTTAATTCCGCAGGCTTGTTAAAGTCGATAGAGTTAGTTTTAACTCGGAAGTCGACGGTAATATAAACGAGCGAGTTTTGTCAAGAGGATAACTTCGTGGACCACTTTTTATGCTATTTCTTCTTTCATACGTATGTACTGAGTACTGTATACATGGAGCGGCATATGAGTATGTATCGTGGGTGGAAACTGGGTCAAGCGTACAGGACGTTTAGTTGAAATCGATTTTCTTTATTTATAACGTCTCACTCGCTATGCTTAATCGGAATATTAAAGCTCGCCAACGTCCAGGCGTAGGCAGGTACCCTGCACGAATTTCCAATAACTGGGAATAACGGAATATGCAGGGACAATGTCTCTTGAGAAGGGCGCATGAATTGATAAGCACGCGATAACGGTATACTCATCGTTTCAGAAAACAGTCGAACAAATTTGCTCCCTGATTTGACGACCCACAGAAAGTCTAATCTCTTTCGTTTTTTTTTTTTTTTTTTTTTTTTTTTTTTTTCTTCCTACCACTGCATATTCAACTGCCCAATCCTCAGAGTCGCAATCTCGTACGGGATAGCCAATTACACCCGGGGCGGAGCCGGGCGGGGAATCCTCGGGGAAGAGAGTAGAGACAGAGGTCGCCAGGAGCAGGTCTTTATGCCCCGGGACCGCTAGATCAATACCACAAGAATCGTGCCGCACGTATATGCGCCACAAAGCTCTCTAGCACATGGACTATATGCTGCTATTTAGCAATTTTTATATCACTTTTCTATTTATAAGCCAATTGAATTTTTCGTTCCAACTATTAGTCCTATACTTACAGCTTGTTTCCTTCTTTTATCTGGCTCAAAATTTCATCCGAGAACGAATGGACCTTGCAATACTGATGGAATAATCCGATTATCGTCCTCTACGAATCTGAATTTCAACGAGTATCGCAAAGTCCATTCGTCTGAGCGTGAGAGTGTTTGTTTTGGAACTGGCCAAAAATTCTTTCGAGTTTGAACACCCGGCTTATCTAATCCACGAGTGGAAATAGATCCGATTTTTGTTTGCACTACTGGCTATAGAAACGGTGGGAATCGCGCCTCCCCAAATCAACACCTTGATAAAAGAGAGAGAAACCACAGTAACGATAACGAGGAAAAGAGGGTGAGAGATTTTTCTGAACAATTAAAAGACTCTGATGATACAATAACGTCAAACCCTCGTTCCCAGTCCCCAGACCCCAAGTTCTATGTAAGGGTCACGCAGCTAGACTCCTCACCGTCGGTATTGGGGTCGAGTGGGTAGAGGTGGTGGCAGAAGGCAAGAGGGAAGATTATCGTTTGCCCATTGCGTGGCAAACCTTCAGGGGGGTTGGCCCTGAGTTATTCTCTGAAGGTGAGTTGTCCGGGGGTGAGATGTGAGGCGAGGGGATGAACCCCGGAAGGGAATAAAGATGCGCTTTCCAGTTTCATCAGCAGGTGATAGCCTGCACATCCCCTTCTGCAGTAGGGGTTTCAATTAAGTGCCTTGGGGGGGCTTATCAAGCATCCGGATAATTCGAGGCAAGACTTCTTACGGGGGAGTAAATGACGTAGAGAAACGAAAGAGGGAATTAGCCCTTTTGCCATCCTTTGAATTCCGATCTAGATAGTTTCTCCACCTTTCAATCTAAGCTGTCGATAGGTCCTTCACAACACGAGTTAGAAGAGTCGTATTAATCCCAACCGCCAGAAGTTTTCACTGACAAATACGGATCCTACACGACGACACAGTCTCGGGCAAGGAATCCATAAGTGAAAAATGAACCCCTTAAATAATATTAGGAATTAAAATCGTAATTTCTAAGATAGTTTTATGCATGCAGCGTTAGCAAAATATTCAGGCAAATAAATAATTAGAAAAATGGGCAAACGTATTTATAGATAATTGTGTTGATGAAATTTTTTTTTTTTCTTTGTTTTTCATAAATACATGATCCACTAATCAGATTTATATACAAATATGTATAATTGAAATTCAGAATGGCGAAACAACTTTCTCATTCCAAATTATGTAGGTACTACATTGAATTAGCCTAAGTAAGACGAGGGTGGCATACTATCACCATGATCAAATTATAATATAACGATCATTCAGTTAATGAGCGATCGTTATAGCATGCTTCAAATTTTCTCATTGGTAATATCATACTGGCTACTTATTCATCTCAACTGTTTTTCCTTCTTCATCATCATCTTCTTCTTCTTCTTCATTTCTCACTACTGATTACTTTTTTTTAAGAAAAATATAATCTTTTACAATTTTAACGAAATTTTTTAAACTAATTACAAATTTCTTTTTATTATACATATCACTATATAACTACAATATCAAACGTTACAACTAGTTCGATCGAACAGTTCCAGCAAAAATTAATATTGCTGTAGTATGGTCATCCATATTCTCGTATCCACTCATACTTTACGAAAAGTTGAAGCAGTTTATTATTAGGCATTTATGAAACTTACATTCATGACTAATCAGTGTGTGTCATATAGGTATTTATACATGTATATTAGATCGTCATTCTACGTATTATAGACGTTATTGATTCACTCAGAACAATTTTTACCTTGAAACAATTATCATAATTTTTTTTTTTTTTTCTTTTTAACGTTTATTATAAAGTCTTCTCTCTTCTTTTGGAGCTTTTAATTTGATATTTAAGGAAATAGATATATTTTTCTCGATGAACGAAAGAAGATTAATACCTAAATCGGATGTTTTCAATATAATGTGTGTGTTTGATGAATAGTTGGAAATTTAAATACTATTTAAATTTAAATACATCTGATGATGTTATATCGACAGAATTTCGATTAGGTATATTCTTTGTACGATCGTTTTCATTGTGTCTAAGTGATCATTGTCAGCGTAAACGATCGGTATTCTTTGCCTCACTTTTTCACACACACACACACACACACTCTCGTTTTCTCCCTTACTAAAATTAAAGCTCTAGATCATCTATGTAAGAAGCATGAATGTGCCATTGTAGAAACTAAAATGGATTAAAAACCATGCAAACCTTTGTCACTGGATATTTAAATCTTTTCAACACATTTTATCGCAATGATTAATAATCTAATCCGCAGTGCAGCATAGATTGAATTTGTTTTCTAAGTATATAAAATAAACATCAATTTTAAAAATTTCTTAATGCTTATTAAATACGTTTTTAATTTAACTAGGATTACAAATTTATATGATACAAAATATTACGTAATATACAATAACAATAATAATAATAATAATAATAATAATAATGATAATAATTAAATAAATGTATAATAAAATGGCTATCTAATATACTTATAATACTTAAGCATCTACATAATTATTATAAAATAGCAGAAAGTTTCAGCAGGCTGCAAGCATTGATTCTTCTACTAAATTTGTTACTTACAATATAAATACGTATATATCTATTTATATTATGTGTGTATGTCTCTATGTGTGGGTTCATGTGTATGTGTGTTCGTGTGCTTGTAATCACATAGAGTACTTATGTATTTATCTTTCTATTACATGACACACATACATACATACATACATAATATATATATATATATGTATTAGAAAGAAACGAACGGTGCTAGCTGCGATTTCACTTTTGACGTACAAAAACAAAATATAAATGAAATTTGAATATCGCGGAACTATACTTCACCACATACACACTGCACACTGCACCAAAGAAGACAAAATTATCGCGTAGGATTGAAGCTGTTTTTTTTTTTTTTTTTTTTCTTCTCTCTAGATGAAGAGCGAGTGCTTCACGTTTCCGTTACCGTTTCCGTTTTCCTTCAAGTCAATTCAAGTATTATTCTTGTTATCATTTTTCCTTCATCTCAATTTTTGAGCTTTCTCTTTCTTCTTTCTTTTTGCAAAACTGATTGCGCAGAGAGAGAAAGAGAGAGAGAGAGAAAAACAGAAATAGAAAGAAAGAAAGAGAGGGAGAGGCTGACGTTACTTACCGTCAGCGTCAGCCGCCGACTACACTGGGGCGAAGAATAAACCTATCCTAAACCGAATCGAACCGAGGCCACCCGTTCAGAGCCGAAGTTTTGATGCAGGGTGCGTCAACGCGCGAGTTGTTTTCTTGCTAATATGTATCTTTTTTCTTTCTTTCTCATCTTACTCTCTTTCTATCTTTACTGAAGCGAGAGAGAGACGGAGACGGAGACGGAGAGAAAGATGGGAGCGCTAGATTCAATCTGCACAGCTGTATATCAATTTTTATCTACTTTAATCTTAATATGAGTAATTAGTGGTCTATAAAAAAAATAACTCAACACGAATACAATAATAATAATAATGATCTTAATATTGTCATTGATGATATCATAGTTTTGTATTTAATTCTATATACATGTAGAGTTCCGCTTTACCGACTACACAACTTATAGAAACTACCGCCCATGATGATCCAAGATTCCAACACACATACCTACATGTCACACACAGTATACATGATATACTAATCTGTTTGCGATCCTTGGTAAGAAAAATGAGAACCGGATAGGGAAAACGGATATATCTACACTGTATGAAAATTGTGTGTAAAAAAAAAAAATAGAAAAAAAAAAAAAAAGATTTTTTTAACTCGTGCTATACCGATCTTTATTGTCATAATGTAATTAGAAAATTGAAGTTAATTCGAAAATCGATATACCTGACTACCTAACTACTGTAGAATGTGATATTGTGATGACCGAGTCCTCGGAATCACCATGCTTTCTCTCTCTTTCTGTCCGCCCACTTCTTGCACCGTTCCGACCGTTCGTTCGTTCACTCACTCTTTTTCTCTCTCTCTCTCTCTCTCTCTATGCATGTAATATCCTATTTTACGAAAACAATAAGTATAGAATGAAGTAACCGGCGATAATAATGATGAAACTAATAATGCTCACCGTTTTCTAGAATCTCGTCAAAATCTTCACCCGGTTGTACCGATATTAACAAATGGACAAAATTCTTATCACAATCCCTGCTCCGCGCACACGCACGCTCTACAGTCACCTCGCCAGTTCCTCGTAGCAGCACAGCAAGCGCGAGCCAACAATCTCTTCTGACAACCGGACGCAGACTCTAACTTGATTATTTTAACAATTCTTGTATTTTATTTCAGCACAAGTTAATAGATCTGTTTATAAATATTATAGAAAATAATTTTGATAGATTAGAAAATTTTATTTCACACTTCAGCTACGATTTCTAAACAAATATAGTCGCGATAATATCGTAACCGCGCGAAGTATAAACAATTTTCAAAAATAATATTAACGGTTTAATATCCGGCTATTATTATGGACGATAGATCAGGGAAAAGAATAAAAACAACAACAAGAAGAATAAAAACGGATAATACGCAGTTTATAACTGTTTGTTATTTTACTGTTAACGATTTTATGAAACGTAAATAGAAATATAAGGTAATCGTTAAAAATGATATCATCAATGCCAAACAAGTATAATAATATTACCTACCTATGCGTTGTGAGTGTGACAGTAGGTTTGTTGGCGAGGAGGGCGGGAGGGAGGGAGGGAGGGAGGGAGTAGTTTGTCACGCTGTCACAATACAACATGGCGACCACGCTGATTGAAGTAAGTTTTCGTTCACTTGAAAATTTTCGTTTCAAATATGATCTATATACGTTTATATATTTAATATTATTAATTGATTATAAATTAACTACACTGTGAAGGTAAGTTTTAAACTAAATATCGTTGATTTATATGCTTTCGTTTGATAAGGACAATTTCTATTAACCATATCGTAGTTTTTGGCAACCGTTTATAACAAGATATAAGGTTAGGATTAACATAAACAATTTTGATAAATATTATTTAATTTTCACATCAATGTTACAACGGTTAAACAAAATCTATACAACCTTTAGATTAACAACTATAAGAAATCGCTGATCAACACTATCTGGGACAGGATTTAAACTCTTCTTTCTTTTTTTCTTCTTCTTTTCTTTTTTTTTTTTTTTTTTTTTTTGCCCCTATAACATAACCTCAAAAAATTCTAACAATTGTTTATCTATAGTATTTTGTTTTTACAAATATTTTTAATACTTCAAGTCAAAATCCAGGATTTGAAATTTCGTTATCACCTCAATCACAGAGAAAAAGAAATCACAACTTACAATCAAACTATATAGTAGGTAGGAACCACCTTATTGCAACTAATATATATTACAGTCAACCCCCACTTTTCAAAAATCATTCAAATATATATATTAGTGTAAAAAATAAACAACTTGGACTGATAGCTAATCGCTTATATCAATTTAAACAGCATTTTATTTATGTTATCTTACATTGCCATTCATTCGTGTTAACCATCACTTTATTGCATCTAAGGAACCTATTAATCCCAATATCGAATGATTTTTTATTACATTCAAGTCGAGGAATCTAAAATAATCCCATTTCACTTTCTTATCTTTTCGTAGTTTTTATACTGAAAAATGTAATTCGGTGTAGCCGATAGCACAGTGACCTAATTAACATCTCTCATCCCACATTTTCTGATCTAAAAACAGTGATATCCAAAGATGCGTTAGATAAAGAAATTTCTTCACAGATCTAAAACCAAAGGTTCATATCATGTGACTCCGCGGCCGTCGCTGCGGAACGGCGAGTACAATGAGCGCTGCAGGTTTCCGAGGTAGAGGCCCTGCTCAGAGAGGAAGAAATGTACGCGGAGGTATGCCCACAATGATGGGCGCTCGTAATGTGCAGCCAAATTTCAACCAGCCTAGAAGAGTGGATAGCCATATTCCGCCGGTAGATTTCTGGATGGAACATAGCCATGCACCGTCTTTACCGTGGCAACAGATGAACGGTCTTCCTCCAATTCAAAACCAGCAGTTTTCTGGCTATGAATCTCACCGGTATAGAGGAAGGCCTCAATTCTGTCCAGGAATTGGCGCTAGAGGTAGAAGTAAGAGAATTAGAGGCGAGGGTAGACCGCAATCCGGGGATATGTCGGCTCCCGGTTTTGGGATTGGACTGGCTAGACCCGAGGCAGAACCGCTCAGGTTTCCGCCTCTGGGATCTGAGGAAGAACGTCAGCAGAAAATTGCAGAGACGGCGGATAAGCTAAAGCTTAAATTGTCCTCTCTCACCGTTGGAGAGCCCATGAACTTCTGGGAGGATGATATGACCGGCGTCAGTTTTTCCAATGATGAGGAATCCCTGATTGCTAGTAAAGGGATTCCGGAGCTCAGACACGATCCTCCAGAGCTTAATTTAACTGGTAATGATTTCAAGGATATTGGAAGGGTCGATCCCGACTCGTCATTCAATTCTGGAGACTGTGTAGAAGTCTTGACTATCGAAGGGAGTAGATCGAAAAATTTTGCCGGTACTAAGGAAGACCAAGATCACCCAGTAATTTCGATTGACATAGATCTTACGAGCCTGAAAAACTCTGATGGCAAGATTAACGAGCCTCTGAACGATAATAATATCATCTCCAAAAGTAATGAAACTACTCACGAAACAACGGTGGGAATTAAACGAACTTCACATTCTAGTAGAAATGATCTTAGGAGCGGCAAAGTCGACCAGGTAATAAATTTCGAGAGTTTATATCTCCCAGAAATATTTGAGGCATATAATTCAAAGACCCTTATTTTCGATAAAAGTAATCGCCTGGTTGTTTTGTCTATTTTTTAATTTGATTCATAGTGTATTTTATTTCCAGGCAATGGTGGACCACCCGTCTACCATAGTAGAAGAAGAGGCGATAAAATTACCGGAAAGAAAAACGATCTCTGAACTGAAGCCCGAGCTTACTAAGTCGCTTGAAAAATTGCGCGAGGTAATAAAGGTTGATCGAGAGCTTGAAAAGGAGGGAAAATCCGGAATCTATCCAGAGAACAGAACGATATTCCAATCCAACACAGGGCCCAGACTGCAGCCGGATGTTAGACTTGACTTTCACCCTGGAATCAGACCCGGTTATCCAAGATCTGAAGAATTTGATCACGGCGGTGATCACGGCGGAGTACACCACGATATGAGAGGTCGATTTCGGGGACAATTTCGAGCTGAACATCCTATGGATATGCAGCCTAACTTTGGTACTGAATTTTCCCCAAGATTTGATCGTCGACCTGATCCTGGACCGCGAAATTTCAACCACTCCCAAAGGCCGTTAGGTCCGAGGATAATGCATCCGGAATTCGGCGGCCCAACTCCACCGAGAATGTCGAACCGAGATCCAGATCTACAGCTGGGATACAATCCACGAGAACGACCGCCGAGGTTCAACGGACCTCCCCAACAAGAAGCGGCTTGGTACAACCGTAATGAAATACCCCACAAATATGGACCCAATGGACTACAATCATCGCACGGTTTTGACCCGAGAGGTCCACCGCCGATGTTTATGAACCAGGATCATGAGCCGGGTTTATATGGTCAAAACATTCATCCAAATTCAGAATTCTCTCACATTATGCCGACGCGATATCCTCCGGTTCAACATATGCACATTGGCCATCAAACCGGGTACTATAATATGGCTATGCCTCCCCCTAACACCGCCCCATGCATAATGCACAAGTTTCTACCACCTTCTGTGCCTCCGACATCGCCCATGGACAACCAGCCGGCTCTACAGCGACCACCGATACCAATCGGAGCTTTAGACATGCAGACTAATATCCTTCGCCGTCCACCTTCACCGCCTGGTTTACCGCGACGAATAAACGACCAAATTCTTACCCCTAATATGAACGAAGAACTTAAAGAAATGCAGGAAGCTCTGGAGTTTGCTAAGAAATTTATGAACATGACTGAGGAGGAGGAAGATATGAACCAGACATTCGATATGCCCACTTTTCCTGACTTACCGCCGATTCCTTCAACCGAACCTTCGCATCTTACCGAAAAACTGGAAATGATTAATTTGCCACAGCCGATTACTGAGAAAGAAATAGAGAAGGAGAAACAGATAGAAGAAGAAAAAGAGAAAGAAAAAGAGAAAGAAAAAGAAAAAGAGAAAGAAAAAGAAAAAGAAAAAGAAAAAGAAAAAGAAAAAGAAAAAGAGAAGGAGAAAGCAATGGAGCAAGAGTTAGAGAAACAGAAAAAGAAAGAGAAAGAAGAAATAGAAAAGGAGAAAGAGAAAGAAAAAGAGAAAGAAAAAGATAAAGATAATCCAACTTTGATTGAAGAGTTGATTAAAAAGCCCAGTTCTCCCTTGACACCAAGAGAGGATTCAGTCGATGATATATCCAGGCCTAGAGTCGCGTTTAATCTGACATCTAGAACAAAGAGAATGACGAGAGTCGACGAGTGGCAAAATCAGAACAGCGAAAGTTCATTAAGAGAGAGAATATCTGTAAATAAAACTGTCGATTATCACGATTTGAAATCTGCATCCGACAAAGTTAGAGATATAAAAAACAACAGAAAGAGTAGATTGCAATTGAGAGAGGATGAGCCGAAGGATGTTTTAGGCCAGAAGGAAAATCGCGTTGAGAATGTTTTAGAAATTAGCCAGAAGATTATTGACGATAAAAACCCAAAACCCAGAGCCTCAAGTTCTAAACCGGCGGCAAAATCTTTGGCAGCTTCAACCGTCGACGCTAATTGGAAAGACAAAGTCATAAACCAGTTCCTAAAGATGAGCAAGAATGACATTTGCAACATGGTGAACAGTTCGGGTCTAAGAAAATTTGATATAGCAATGAAGCACTTGGTCAAAGAACGGAAGTACTCTTTGTCCCACGAGAGGAGGTGCTCCGCCGATGACGCGGTCAAAGATATGTCTAGAGAAGAGTTTATGAGCCAACTTAGCGCCATGTTGGACCCTAGCGCTACCGTAGATCTTAAAAATCTGCCCTCAAAGTTTATCCAGCATTTAAGCGAAGTGCTGAAACTTGACGTCGAGTCGCATTTGGATCTTGGTAACGCTGATTTAAACCAAGAGGATAATAATCCGATGGGTAACAGCCAGCCGGACATTATACCTGCCTTAAATGTGCCGGTGAATTGCGAGAGTCCTGTTAGGAATGTTAAAGCTGAAACTGAAACGGAAGCGGGAATATCAATGGATTTCAGTCATCTATTTACTAATGCGGATAGTTCGTCGAGGGAAATTTTCACCAACATGGATGTTATCGACGATATATTTGCCGCTGGAATAACGAGAGCCAAACAAGAGCAGCAGACGGCTGTTATAAATGAGGAAATTGTGGATGAACGAAGCCGCGAAATAGAAGGGGAGTTCATTTCTCATGGACTTATTAGAGCCAGATGTACGAGGACTTTAATGTCCGAGGAAAGGGTCGACCTTGACGATGTATTCGCTGCGAGTATAGCCAGTGGCGAACAAACAGATTTTGAAAATGTTGAGAGCCAGATATCTGAAGATATATGCGATGCTAAAATTGAGGGGGAAGAAGCGTGGGCAAGAAACAAAGGCCAGGATCCTGACATGTTTAGAAACTTGACTAAAGAGGAGTGGGAAGCCAGATGCGCAAGGTCCATGGAATTCCTCAAAGAAAAAGAACTCAACACTCTGGTAAGCAAGACTTCGACCAGTAGAGAGACTTCTAGATCAAACTCGCCAAGGAATATTAACAAGGGATTGAAAGGACACACATCGAGCAGGAATCTATCCCCTCCTACGCCATTCAGGGAAAATAATTACAATTTGAACATTGTCGTTCACACAACGAACGACGCTGCTGATAAATGGTCTAAGGCAACGGCGGAAGAGACTTTGGCGATGGACAGCAATAGCGACGGCGCAAGCAGCTCCGGAAGCAGTTCTAGCTACAGCAATACGTCGAATTCACCTAAAGTGACTAATCTGCCGAAGGTCATCAAGGAGCGGGTAAAAATTGCCAAAGATATCAGCTCGGGCGATACAACGAGAGACCAAATTGAAATAGCCAATATTAAAGATAAGGAAAGCGATATGGAGAGAAAAATTAATAAACGAGAGAAGAATAAGCGGCGGAGAGAGCACAGAGAGAAAAGAAGAGAGAGGAGAGAGACGAGAAGTAACTTAGAGATCGGGGATGAGCTGAAAATCCCACCTAAGAATCAGAGCCTGAAGCATGAAGCATTCATCAAAGAAGAGGAACTTATCATCGAGGCAGACGAGGAACAGTTTTTTGAAAACAAAAAAACTAATTCTCATTCCACTCACGATAGAAATGAGGAAATACTGTCGGAAGTTTCTTTACACGAACATAACTATGAACTCGGAAATTTCGATGCGGGTTTGAAGAGTCAAGAGATGCTTGTGGCTCAGGAATATGCGACTCATTCGGAGATGCTGGAGCTACAAACTGATCCCTTTACCCATGACGAAGATCAACTCGTTGATAAGCTTGCAAAAGATGCAGAGGTCGAACTTGCGGATAATCCATTGGAAATTTCGGCGCCGAAAAAAAGGGGAAACTCTTTGAAAATCTCTTCTGATATCCAGCTGAGCAAATCTGGAGCCAAGAAAATTGACATAAAAGCTTACAAAGCTAGAAAGTTGCAGCGAAATACTGAGAAAGTTGGTAAAGTGAGAGAAATTGAAGCTCCTACGGACCCCGTGACTCTTGAACTAGTAAACGTTCCGTGTTTGAGCCAAGAGGTGGGAGAGACTTCAGGAGATCTGAAACCTCAGATTGAAAATAAGACGGAAGAGACAAATCCTGCAGATCATTCAAAGCCTGAATTACAGCAGAAGTTGTTGCTGGATTCTCCATCGCCGCATTTGAACAGGGAGAAAAGTGCTGTTCCTAAACCAAAGTCTGATAAGAAGTTGGAGAAAAAAGTGGACAGCAAACCGAGCAAAGAAACATCCGCTAAGAGGAACAAAAAAACCAATGAAAAATTAAAATCCAATGAGAAAAGTGGGAAGAAACGGTCCAGCAAACACTCAAGAGATAAGGACAGATCCGTGTCTAAGGAAGACTGGAGGAGAACTGTGAAACAAAAATCTAAACACTTGTCGCAAGTTAAAGCGAAGCGCCGGAATAATAATGTCATAGATACAAAGGACAGGAAAACAAGGAGACATAAAGCCTGCAGTAACCCAAAAAAGACTATTGAAAAAGTTAAGCAACCCCTTCCTGAGAACTTAGCGCAGGAAAGATCGGGGGATGAAGAAAGCGAGATAAGAAATGTGTGCAGAGAACCAAGCCCGAGCCTTATTTCTCACCAAATAGTAATAGACAGAAAAGAAGAGCAGACAGAAGACCCGTGCATAGAAACAACAAATGTTGAACAAAAGTACGAAGAAATATCCACATGCGTAACGGAAACGGATGAACTAAAGGGAGAAAATACACAGACGATCGATCGATCTCCTGAACCGTCTCTCAACAATGACAATCTGCAAGACAGTGATTACGCTGTAATCTTATCATCATCACATGGCCAAGATGTACCCACTGCAGAGCTAACTAACGAAACAGAAAATCCTGAGGCTGAGTTAAGTGGTGAAATTTTGGAAACAGATGGTTTGGAGCAGATTCATCCGGTTCAGAATGAAATTGAAGATTCTTCTGCAGTTGAGAAAGGGATATTAGAGTCTGAGGGTTCAAACGATTCAGAACACGAATTACCGACTCAGCTGGACTCGCTAGAATTTGGGGAAATAATCTCAAGCCAGGAGACTGAAGCAGCTTTGGAAGTGTTGAGTGAGCTTGGGATGCAAGAATGTTCTGAAAACGAAATAACATCTATCCTCAACGATCTCATAGAGAAAGCAATATTTCAGCTGGATTCATTGAATGGTAAAAATGAAGCGAAAGAGAGCCAAAGCATCGCGAGAACGGAAACGACTAAGAATGAATATAATTCCATAGAATTAAGCGAAATCCCGGATCTGAACTCTCCCATAACTCCTGAAAGTCCACTGAAAGGGTTTTCCGAGGAGACGATAAAGAGCAGCATACTAGGAAAACGGAGACTGGCTCAATCGGTTTTGGAAATAACGGAGGATTACATGGATAATAAGAGATCTAAAGACTCTGACATGATTGCGGATGGTGTGGAGATTACCAACGACAATAGCGAGGCTATTGTGGAACAAAAATTAGAGAAAATTGATGCAGAGTCAAAAAAAGTGCAGATTGATCTAGTCGATAGTTATGAGAAGAAATCAGAGACCAAAATAGACGACAGAATAGACTGCGCAACTCCGTCTGGGGACACTCTGTCTTTAGGTAGTTCTATAGACTTTGACAACGGTGAATTTATTGTACTGTCTGAGATATCTTCGGACGAGGACTTCTCCCAGGATGAAGATCGCAGGCTTGATATAACGGCGATAGCTGAAGGTCAGGAACTTGAAGACATTGTTGAACGAAATGACGAACATGATATTGGAAAAAGAACTGGGGAAAGTGAACAAGAAGATACAGCTTCAACAGACAAAGGATCGCCAAGCCATAAGCGATCGAAAACAAGCAGAAAATTACACAGTCAAAGAGCCCCAAAAAATACTAAAGACACAAAGATTCTTGAGGCAACTCATTCAAAGTCCGGAAGACTTTCGGCGTCTAAAAACGCCGGTAAGTTGTCTGAGGTGAAAATTAATGCGGGAGAGACTGGTGATACTGCAGCAAACGTCTTTGCAGATGATCAGGGAGAGATGATAGAGCGATTCGGTACACCGACCCCTGAAGAAACTGAGAATATAACATTGCGAGTCCCTCTAAACTGTAAATTGAGTACGAAGAAAACTCCTGCTGTTGAATATGATAAAAAACCGTCCAAGTCAGACGAAACAAAGATCGCTATTGGTGCATCGAACGAAGATGTGACGAACAAGAATTTACACAAAATTAGAAACAGACATAGGATGAAACATAAGAAAGATAAAAAGTATAAACTCACCGTTAGAAAACATATAAAGGAAGTCGTGAAGGAAGAAGAATTGGTAGCTGTGGTTAAAAAGCAGCAAACTAGAGAAGGCATAAAGGCTCGAATGATAGAAATTGATCTGGAGGTCCATAAGTTAATGTCCGAAAAAATGAAGCTTTATCAAATGCTCGAAAATTGGGAATTGCCCAATGAACAAAGTCTAGCAGTTGCAAAACATGTGGATGAACCGTTGTCGGAGATCGTTAACATCCCTCGACGAGAGCCAAATACTAATCCATCGAACAATGAAACCGGGACAACATCGACAAAGCAGAGAAGTTCCGGTTCGAAGACTGGGACCGAGTCTCTGCACCCTAAATTGTCTAAGACAAGAGCAAGTTGCACCTCAGAAGATGACGTCGGCAATCGACACAGCCTTAATAAAAAGTCTAAGAAGTCATACAGGCGTGAAAGACCGTCTAGGCCACACAGCCAAGCCGATTCACGCAAGTCGTCTACGGCTAAGAGTTCAACTTCCAGGAGTAAAAACAGCGAGGATAAATCTACGAATAAGAAAGATAATAACAGTCGTAGCAGCAGCAGTAGTAACAGACGAAAAGAAGAGGATCATGGAAGGAAAAATGCTGGAAAAGAAACTGCGGATGAAAATGTTACCGGAATTTGTCCAAGGAGTAAAAAAATTGAACACCACCACGGCGGGGCGAGAAAGAAGACCAAGGAAGAACCTCTTAGACGACTCAAGAAAGAGGGAGAGACAAGCCACGCTAACGATGAAACGGAATCGCAGACTGCGACTGTTTCCGAGTCGGTTGATGTTGTGCAAGAAAAATCAGCGCCGCCTCCTATTTATTCTGACGAAAGTAGTCAAGTCTCTTTATCACAAGAGTATAAAGTTGATAAAAAAGCGCCGAAGGGCCTCGCTTTGCTCGAAGAAACTTATAAACGAGAAAGAGCAGTTGCCAGAAAACAAAGGGCTGTTGTTTTCAAGGAAAATAAAGAGAGATTAAAATCACTGCATAAATCTGGCATCGTTCTGTCTCCGTCCGATGAAGAAATGCCTTTGAATTTACTCTACGTTAAAAAATTCCATAAGAAAAGAGAACCGGTTAACAACCAGGCTAAACTAAAACACACAACTTCCAACGAAGTACCGGACCATGTTACAGAGACGATAAACGCTGTGGCCGAAAATAGAATTGACGAATATCAACGGTCAAACAAAATCAAAGTGAAAACGGAACTGGCGGCTGATACAAATGCAACAAATATCAATCGGAAGACTAAGGCTGCGGGTAAAACTAAGCCAAGTTCTGATAATGGAACTAAATCGATACATATCCATGGTTCACACTCCGCAAATGATGAATCGCAAGTTGTTTGTCCGCTCGAAGATATTCCGAGCGGAGAAAACCGGATTGAACATTTCTCAGATGACGTTATCAAAGATTTAAATGGCCTTAATGTTGTTGGTTCGACATCAACCGTCTCTATTAAGGAGTCGGATAACAAATTTCCAATAGATAAGATAATGGAGATATCTAGAGAGAATAACGGGGGTGATATTGGCAGGAATAAATTCCGAACAAAGAGCATTGGCAGCAGAGGAGAGACCGATCAATCATCCGTGTTTGAAAATATATACGGCGAAGAAATGGCTGTTGAAAAAAGCGCGCATAAATCTTTGAGGAATGAAGATACACTGAAACTGAATCAATCCGGAAGTCACACGTTTAATTACTCCGATGATATACCGCAGTTCGATGATTCCGATACGACTTTTATGCCCCATGATCAAACGCTGCACAGCCATTCTATATCGCGTAACTTAGACATAGAAAAAGGGCTTGACGTCCTGGATTCAATGCTGGAAACCGTCAGCAGTGATTTAGTAGATGAAATATCGTCAAAAGATCCGACTCCAAGCTCTGTTAAGAAGGGGAAAAGAAGGCGGATAGCCAGTGGAGAGAGCGGAGCTGACGGCAATATTCAGTCGAGAAAAAGAAAGTCAATTATCAGATCAGATATAAAGAATTGTAGCGTGAGACTAGTCGATTGTAAATATACGTACCTTAAAAATAGTCTGGACTCTGCGCTTGGTCAAAAGTCCATAAATTTGACTGCCGAAAAGTCGGATGATACTCAGCAGCCAGAAATCAATTCATTGAATACACAAAGCGCAACGGAATCTCACACCTATATAGCGGATTCAAAAAATCTTATTTTCTCGCAAGAAACAGACGGCCAAGAACATCATCAGTTCATTGACATAGATGAAAATCTGTTTTCGTTGAACAACGATAATCATATGGAAGGAAATTCTGAATACGATGATGACGACCTTGAAATTATGAAACTAAACCATTCAAGTCTACGTACCGAAGACATGACTGAGACTTGGTGCTCTTCTACGATATCAGATGTAAGAAACTGGCAATTGTTAGACAAAACTCAGCCGTACGAGTATTCGCCTTCGGAATTTGGCCCTGAGAGAACAATGATATTGGATCGTGAGCGAACCAATTCTCCTACGATATCATCAGACTCTCCGACAACCGAAATCTCCGGTTTGAAAGAATCCGTTGAATTTGGATTAGGCGCAAGGCCTTTTGCTGAGATTATAGATCTGAATGCGGATATCCAAGATAACAACGAAGTATTAACATCTGAGATAAGCGTTATTGGAGAAGACCGAGCTGCTGATAAATGCGGCGATGATATTCAGGTGATAAATTCTCCTTGTGAACAAATAACCGAAGATATCGAGGAGGTAGAATTACCACGAATACAGTACAGCGTTCACAAAGGACCGATTTTAGACGTCAAGGTGAAAACGAAGCTCTAAAAAAATTCAGTACAATGAAAAAAAAAATAAATAAATAAACAGCATAAAGCTGTAACTTGGCAAATACGTTCATACTTGATTTCTTATTCCTTATTAAACGATTTTCAGGTATTTGGGGATTCGATTCTTGCCGCTAGTGAAGACGGTGTGATATATCGATACAGCCAGACCTGTAATGGGATACTGAACACATACGAGGGTCACAAATCTGCTGTAACGTGTATATACGTTCTGCATAGTACAGCGTCTCCAGGAACTACAAAAGACTGGTTATTCTCCGGTTCCCTAGACGGATCTCTACGCTGTTTCGATATAATGGTAAAGAGCAAAAAAACCAGCAAGAGATTTACGTCGCTGAAAATTAAGCCCAAGTCCCTTCATTACCTCTCACGCTGTTTTACAGACTAGTCAACAAGTTCGAGGCGCAGCAGACGTCGGAAGCCCGGTTCAATGCATGGACCAATCTTGGGGTGTAATTTTCCTCGGTACAAAATCTGGCTACGTATTTCGTTTCGACATAAAGGTAAAAGACACGAATCGACTCGACGAATATCACTTTTTTTTTTCAAATAAAAATTTACAGAAAATAAGAAAAAAATAAAAAAATAAATAACACCGAAGATAATAAATAACTCGTAATCTTTTTTACAGTCGCATTCCTTCAGAGGAGATGAGATAAAATTCTCTGAAGAATCTGTGCTAGCTTTAAAAGCAACTACCGAAGGTCCGCGCAGAGTTCTCATAGTCGCTTCTAGGAGCCAACCGATAACGATTAGAGACGCTCAGACCGGTTTGTTTCTGAGAACAGTTAGCGGGCACAAAAGTCATACCGTCTACAGTTTGATGATGGACAGTAACTTGGTGTACTGTGGAACGAGTAATACGGCTATACCGGTGTTTGACTTCATTGTAAGTGGCCAAATATATCCACGGCTGAGATAAATCAAGAATTTCTTTATATTTAAATGTAATTTATTATTACAGAACGGATCTGAAGTCAAACTTTATAACGCAGGACCTGGAATAGTCTGTATGAGAATGTACAAATGGCTGCTTTTCGCCGGTTGTTACGATGGGAATATTTATGTCTTTGATACTAAGGTAGAGGAGCCCGATGATCTGATTTCTACCATATTGATGATAAATAGTCTTAAGAAATGGAATGAATTTATTTTTTATCTTTATAGGAGCAGAGACTGGTTTGCAGTATACCTGGACCAGGAAATATGCTTTTAAGCATGGATATAGTTAAGAATAAAGTAAGTAAGATTAAAATAAATTCAAATTTTTTTTCTCTCTCTCTCTCTCTGAGTTTGTAATATCTTTTTAATTTTATTACAGATAGTAGCAGGCAGCAAAGACCGACGATTACATATATGGCAGATGCCGGAACAAGTGTTAAACTTACTTGCCGGAAGGACGTAACAGGAATAAATTATACCTTTTTAATACGAAGCTGAATCTAGTCAAGTCGTGGTAGCTAGAGTTTTGATGAAATGAAATGAAATGAAATGAAATGAAATGAAATGGAGTAGAATGGACAATCAACTAATCACTGCTACCCAAGTAGTAGCGAACTATTGATTCTGTCTGAATTCAATATCGACAGTAACGATTAATATCCTATCCCGAAGATGAGTTTATGCTACATGGGTAGAGAATAATAATTGATACAAATGTCACAGCTAGTATAATACAAAGCTCTTTGGAAGAAAAAGAAAAACAAAACTGTATAAATATATTATGTGTATAGATGATGATGAGAGGGTAGTAAAATCGGTAGAATTTTTTCAATGAAATAACTAATTGGTTTACGACTCAACAAACATCGCATATTACAACATATATACCCGATGTATTATTAAAATAATAACAGGATTTGATCCATAAATGTAAATATACATACCTAAAATACATATATTAGTAAAAATGTATTGTATATAGTATAGTAGATAATAACAAATTATCATTATTATATGTAAAACTTGTGAAAAATGATTACACTTGACACTGTGTTTTTCCTTAATAATAATTATTATCATCATCTGATTGTGATGAATGAATAATAATACATAATTGATAAGTATCTTATATGTAACATCACTGATAATAGCCGTAAGGTATATCTAGGTCGATAATTTATTTTCTATAAATAATGAAGAGAAAAAAATTAGCGACGTTGGAGGGAAAGAACAGAGGTGGAGGAGGGAGAGACAAGAGAGAGAGAAAAAAAATCAATGTAATAAACATTATGTATTCGCAATTTGATATTGTAATAACAGATATTTGCGATTTATTTACTGATTAGCAAATGATACGATGATGAGAATGTTTTAGAGATTACTATATTAACTGAGGTAGTAGTAGTAAGTAGTAGAGGTAGAGATGTTAGACGGTGATAAATTATTACTTTTCTTTGAAAATAATTAGTTAATAGTGTATTTGTGGGGTGAGCTGCTATTGTTTTATTATCGTTGATTAGTTATAGATAATAATGAAGATTAATAATAATAATAATAATAATAATAAATAAATAAGGAAAAAATAATTGCATATTATATATTATATGAATAATCTACTCAATTAATATTCTCACAATGAAAATTTATTACTATTCGAAATCTGTGTGAATTATAGATATTAAAAAGTAATAGGATCCAACTTATTACTCTTCACTAGCTGGTGTGAATCGAATTTTTAATCTTTTAAGTACTATTCATTAATAATAATAATAATAATAATAGTAATAATACATAATACATAATAATAAAAAATAAAACAACGATTGTGGAGAAATTTTTTTGTCAAAAAGAAAATCAGTCTGTGTCTGTGTGTTGGAATATTAATTCTTTATTATTTATTTTCGATTATTGTTACACTATATAAAAAAAACTGTACATAGATTGAAAATAAAAATAAAAAAAAATGGTAGTTTTCATCCGATGAATGTATAATAAAAGAAAGAAAAAAAAAAAAAAAAATCTTTTTAAAACTCATCCATCACGTTATTTTTATTATAAATTAAAATTTATCCAATACTATTAGTGGAGTGGAGGAATACAGTGGTTCCATATTATATTACATCACGTTACCATGACAATATCAAAAACTCTTCAGTATGGTATAGAGAGTGATTGCGCTATTCTATATTTATAATAAACATTATAGTAATTTCATTTGAAAATCTGATACTACGTTGATTTTAATTATCTAACAAATATCTGGATTATATAGATAGATAGATATGTATCTTTGCCTGGGACCTCAAATGTCAGGTAAAACACTTCTGATGAAGTCTTTACAAGGTGAAAAAATCGACGAAGCTACACACACAGTTCCTACAAATGGAACTAACATGTTTACTATTCGTAATGACGACGGTCACTTTGATGTTGTAGTAAGGGAAATTGGAGGTAGCGTTGCTCCGATATGGAAACACTATTTCACTAGGGTAAGGATATAAAGCCATTTACTATTTTAAATTATATTTGAAATAAAATAAGAGATTATTTTTTTTTTTTTTTTTTTTTTTTTGACAAATTAAGAAATTGTGTGTTTGAATAGGATTCTATGATTTTTTTTCTGGAACTTTATTATTGTGTTTAAATCATAATAATATATTGTTATATCGTATAAGTATATTTACAGAATTTTGTTTTTTCTAAAACTTTACTTATAATAAATTCAATTTTTTTTTTTTTTTTTTTTTCTTTCTTTCTTTTTCTTTCCTTCAAATTTCTCTCTCTCTCTCTCTCTCTTTCGATACTTTTGCGCGTTGATTAATCTGTAACATAATTTTTAACTTTATAAATTACAGGTGCGTAAGATAATCTACGTAGTAGACACAAGCAATCTTTGCCAGATAAGCGCAGCGGGAGTTCTTTTATACTCGTTGCTCGTCGAACCAGAATTACAAAAAGTTAAAATTGCGCTTGTACTAGCTAAGATGGATCTTTCATATAGACAAATGAGAAATGAAGCTTTACTCATGCTGCAATTGAACAGATTGCGAAAGGAAATAACACAGGAAATAACTGTTATAGAAACTAGCGCTATCACTGGAGAAGGAATCGACAAATTAAGACAGTGGATATTCGATCCTGATACAATCAGAGCTGCGATTGCTGCTAATTTATGAATTTATATAATTTATATAACTCAGAGTAGTCTCTGTGCTTTAGATTCTATCCCCCATTATCGACGTAGAATAATTCCGTAATCGTATAGTAGTTCAATAAAATATAGAAAAGTAAATAAGATTGGTTCACCGAAAGCAGATTTTTCATTATATATCGTAAACCATTGAAGCTATGAAGATAAAGGTAGACATAAAAAATGAAGTCGATTAAATTCTCTATCAAAAAGGTAGAATACATTTTTTTCATATCTTCAATGATTTCGCTGTATTTTAAACCTGAACATTTAAACAGTTTTCACAAATTAAGCTCGATAGCTTAATACATGCCTGTAAATTTAGTGTATCCTTGTTAGGTCCTCAACTATTTTTACAAGATCATCTACAGTCGCGTCTTTCTTCATACCGCTACCGTCATCGATCTGTAAAAATTTTTATGATTAGATTAAGAAACGAATTTTTTTTTTTTTTTTTTAGTCGTAACAGTTCCGCGCTCTAGTATTTCTTACCTGAAGGCCCATAGCCACTTCTGACATTTTATCGTGGTTCAAATCGAGGAAACTCTCGATAAGATCTCCGTCTACGAACCCTTCGCACGGTTCTATCTTTAAATCTGTGTTAAAACTCCGCCAAAAACTGTGCTCTATTTTACCAACGCTTTTAATCACCGTTGTTAAACGGTCCTCCAAGTTGTGAAGGAAGTCGTAAAAGCCGGATGGTATCTGAGTGACTAATCCTATAGCTCCTCCGACTGTTCCGAACAATACGCAGCCTTGAGTCGGTGTACTTGATTCACCCAAATGTTGCATTACTAGCGAACCGTGTCTGAATACGTTCACCATATCACCTAAATGGAATTGACCAACTTCCTGCATCTGTTGTCTTTCCTCTTCCGAAGTAGCTGCGCTGTAAATTGAATAAAAATTCGTGTAAACTAAAGGCTTTTGAAATCATAACAATTTATTGTCGGACAATGCTAGTTAGTTGTTATAAAAATTCAACTACACATATCATATAACTCACCTATCTTTTTGGCATACAAAAAGATTGAAGCAATTCTCAGCGCCAAGAAATGTGTCGTCGTCAAGTATTTCAATACTCGTCATCCAGTTTGGATTATAATCTCTAGCTATTTCCTCAAAGCTGCCTTCCATAGTTTTATACTGTAGTAGAGTTAGCGATCTCATAAGATCGCCGACTAGTACAAAATCTCCCTTAGTTTTAAGAAACAGTGCAATTATGTTGTTAAAATGACTGCATTCAAGTCTCAGCTCCTTCTCAGCAGTCCATTCAAAAAGTCTAACAGTACTGTTAATACTTGCTAATAATTTTCCGTTAAATTCAACTAGCGAATAGCAAGCGCCCTTTATTTCCTTCTCCGCTACCTGAGTAAGCTTTCCATCGTTCCAATGATATAGCAATATCCTACCCATTTTTGGCTCGGATTCATCGGGATTAATCAAAGCAGTACCGACGACAAAATACGACGTTGAATCTTCGCCAAGTTTTGTTGATATCAAAGACATAGCGTATTCAGAAGGCATCAATGTGTGAGCGTGTAGGACTTCGAAAGTGTGTTGATCTATTATCAAAAGATTGTGGACTTCTATTTCTTGACCAATGTCGCTAGCCGTGTGTCCAGGCTTGTTATGCGATGCGATATGACTGCTGCTAGATGTAGAAGCAGCTTGGGTTGAGGCTGATGATCTAACAACGCTGACGCCGCTGCTCTCCTGCATGTCTACTCTCATTGTTATAACACCAAAACTCTGCGAGCTTTCTTGGTAAGCAATTCTTCTCGGCGACTCGCCGAGCGGCACGGTTCTTATATGAAGTTTTTGAATTTCGTCAATGGTTCCTATAGTGACTGTGCTGTCTGTGGCAAGGGCTAAACTGTCCGGATAAGACTCGGCATTCAAAGAACACATGTGGTTCACTTCTTTGAGATTAACATTGCTGAATACTAGCTTGTGGTTTGAAGAATATATCACAGTCGGTCGATCCGAACAGGCGAATACATTTGTTGTAGAAAGCGACCTGAAAGTTCTCAGGACTGTTGGCTGCGTGCCTAAAGTTACCTTCTTCTTATCGGTCAATATACCGCTCTGTTTTTGTAACGTAAAGTAATACATGCTGCCGTCGCCAAGCGCGCACAATAGATATGTGTTACCTTCGAAACAAGTCATAAGAATAGATCTTGGTATTATTTCTCCGCCTAGTTGTTCCTTGTTTATTTCCTCCAGACCAGGCAGGGTCAAAATTCTTACAGATATATCAGTCCACAATCCTACGGCGACAATACGAGCCTCGATATTACCGTCTAAAGGCGATATGTCCAGACATGCTACCTCGTGCTGTAGAGCAACGGATCCCTTGGGTACAATTTGAGACGAGTTTATCTCCATGTAGAATAAATCGTTACCAGTTGCGCATAGAACTTGCATACCGTTGCAGGCTACAACGCTTATGGTTCTATTATTTTCTGGCTTCCATTCTGAGACCACAGACTTTGTTTCGTTCGAAATAAGCCTCGCAGATGTCGGAGTTATCTGGATGAACGCATCGTTGGTCACATTTCCAGTGTGGAATGTCTGCTCGTCGGATACAAAGCCGGGGATTTCAGTCTCCTCTACTTCCTCTCCGTTTAATGTTAGGATTCGGGTCTGACCGACGAACGAAAGTACCAAAGTATTGTCGTAGTTTCCTCCGCCCAGCTTTAAAGCCCACATTCCCTTTATTCCGGGCAAATCAATGCTCGCGTGTTCCTGGATACCAATTCCGTTTCTTATTATCCTTAATGAACCCTCTTTGAAAGCTCCCGAACATGTGACCATCTGGCCTTGTCCTTGACGCTCTAAATCAACAACAGCCATGTCCACGATCGGAGCAAGGTTTGTAAAAGTCTCCATAGGCACGCAGTAGGAACCGTTTTCATCCGCTTTTGTTATCAGCTTTATTAGCTGAGAATCTCCCAAACGACTCCCAATGAATATCACACCGTTGTCCAGATAGGTGATGCATTCAGGAATGCTTATCTCACCCAGAAGTTCGACTTTCAAATCTTTCACCACCATTGTACCTGCGAGATAAATCGAAAAAATTAGACTTCGAATTTGAATTCAATAGACATAGAATAATAAAGAAATTGAATATAACGTAGAAATGGATCGTACCATCTGCTTTTTTCTCCTGTTCTAAAAACAGCATGAACAAATGTCCCGCCATATCGCCAAGCAGATACCTTAGTCCCTGATTATCGACTTTGGCATAGCATGTGATAGTGCTTTGTTTAATGATCGGAGGAACGACGGCGACATAGGTTGCCCCGTCGTGATAAAGTATGCTTTCTTGTCCAATGATGATAGCGCCGCATATGGGTGAAGGAACAGGAATGACCATCATGGCTTCGCGTTCGACGTTGTCTTGTCGCCATGGAATTTTAACAAATTCTTTATCCCTCAATGATATTTCGTGAGTTTTAACATGTCTTCCATTAATATCTTGGTGAATAAGTATCAGCGTTGGGTTTGAACAACCGTGAAGGAAATTAACGTCCTGTACCTGAAGCTCGTCCATTCTAATTGACGAGGCTTTTAACTCAGGATTATCCTTGTCTAATGGTATTATCTTGAATAGACCGTCATAAAGTCTCAAACCTATCACACGAGCCTTTGGATCTATTACAGCCTTTATTCCAGTCTCAGAAGCCTTGCCTATACGGTCGGCTACGTTACCGTGTGCTTTAGTCATTATCTCAATGTCTTCACCCTCTCCTATACACTCGAGTATCATAGCGTTGTAGCGAGTTGTTAGGAGAAATAAAAGGTCCTTTTTCTCATGCTGTTCGAATGCATAAAATCAATGGATTTATTAATCAAGGGGGGAGGGGGCGGCAAAACAGAGCGGATCAATTTTTTAGAATAAATTGTTCATATCCTTACCGGCGGTCTAAAGAATTTAACAACAGCAATCTTTCCGTATATACCAACTTCTTTGAGGGGTCTTAGACCCTCGGGAGTAACGAGATATATCTCAAGTCTCATATTTTTTGCTAATATCAAATTGAGGTCAGTTGGAGAGGTGAAATTACCTGTGGGGATAAAAAAAAAAAAAAGAAAAAAGAAAAAAAAAAAAAAAAAGATAATATTATTTTGATGCAGTTGTAAATGTTTTTTTTTTTTTTTTTTCTTTTTTTTTATTTTTTTATTTTATTTCGTTCAATTTGTCAATTGTAAAATATTATCGGTATATAAACTTACCGGTTACACACGCGGTTACCGCGGTTGGCTTATGAGCCGTAACTACGTAGTGGTGGGCCATTATTTTCATAATATTTATATATACTTGGATTTAATAAATTGTAACTTTTTTTTAGTTATTGTTGTTAATTATTATATTTTATAACGGTGGTAATGTGTGCGGGGATATTTTAATTGATAAGTTATTTATTTTATTGTCGTAACCCTGTGGTGGTCGCGGTTTTTGGTCTCGTCCACTAACGATATTGTTATTTTCTTCCTAACATATCGCGCGACTATTATACTCTTGTCGCATTTATTACTACCTTACTCCACGGTCGTTTTTCGAGTGCCTGCTTACAACTTAAGTTCTCAAAGTGCAGCCAGCAGCCTCACTCTTCTATACGTTATGTAGTAGTTCGAACGCTGAGCACATGACTGCGCCACCTAACGTAACAACTAGTAACGCCATCTGATATGTGGAATACCAAAAGATAGTTAGGCCTGCAGGCCTGCTATATATAATTTTGGAGAAAAAAAATTACTACCTTGTACAGAGCAATTCTTTGAAAAGTAACGCGCGCCTGAAAGGCAGTCAAGCGAACTTATACAACGTAACAATTTCCCGCACGTAATAAATAAAACCAAATCGTCTCGATGTTTCAGATGCTCAATGAGGACGTTTCGCGTTTGCCTACCTTTTAGGCGCATTACTTTTTCAGAGAAATCACTCTGTATGCAGTAATAGTTAAAAATATTTGCGACCACCTTTCGGGTCAGATGTTCCCCTGATACCAGGAATAATTTTTGACCTAGAATTTCCGTATCTTTGATAATCGATTAATCAGAAAGTCCAAATGACAACGAAAAATTGTCTTTTGATTGTACGATTTCGATTTTCTGGGTATCAATTATTTGGGAGAATTTACAGTGTGCCAATTCGAGATAACTTATGAGGAAATAATTATTATTGGATAGCGGTTGCATACAATTTCTTTTTGGACCTAATTCGTCATATTGCCATAGCGTCTAAGGCTGGATTTTCATGGCAGTAAATTGCTGTCGCAGCAGCAAGCCTACGAAGATAGGCCATTTCACAATTGAGATTTGAGATCCACCTATAAAACGACAAACAGAACAGATCTCGGCTATTAGTCGTGCACCAATGGCATGCGGGTTGCACATGGCAAGGCGCATGAATTTGATAAGGATCGAGTCATTGATAAGCAATTGAACTAAGATATAGCCCACAAAGTTACAGGTCAACTTCACACAGGTGAAATTGCGGGGAACCCTAGGAATTGATCTATCGGCTGCATTCTACAATCCGAAAGGGATACGAATTGCATGAATTTAGGAGTAAATTTAGGAGCTGCTTGTTTTTGGGGTGAATGAGAATTCGATTTGAATGGGATTAAATACTGAAGAGACGGAGAGGAGAGAAAATTGTGAAAAATAACGAAATGATTATTTATGCATCTGTATGTTTTTGGCGGAACCCTCGATACACGATTAGTGATTATGTATTTGAAGTTTCGTAGAATTTGTAATTGGTTTTCCCTGCTAAAAAAAATCGATTGGAAACGATTGGGAAAACGCCAATTGTAACCAATCGCGTTTTTTGTTTCGAAATTTCGAATACAAAACGATTAATACTGTTGTACAATTGCTTTCTATTGTAAGTTCTATATTACAAGGTAATTGTTCCGAATATTTATTCAAACGGTGGAAAAAAAGGTTCATCGTTAATAATTGTCGGTTCCTTATTGAAATTCAACTGTATTAAATACTGAACGTATAAAGGGGGCTTCTGAATTGAAATCAATTGTAACTGTAGCATTAGAATTTAATTGTTTCAAATTATCAAACAAGAAATTAGGTTTTTGAATTGTTTCTTATAAGAAATTATTCATCCAAACTCAATAATTTTCAATACGCTCACCAAATGATGGACTTTCAACTGAAGCCTAATTGCAAAATTCGTATTTGAAATCAATTGTAACGTATATGTGTGCTCATGAAATTGGGCTTTTCAATTGTTTTTTATTTGGAATTCCTGATTTAGACTCAATCGGACTCAATTGTACTCAACTTTTGATGAGCAATGAATATTTTTTTAAATTGAGTCTCTCTGGTATTCCCGGACAATTGTGGGCGACTGAAACTTATTCACCAATAATTGTATTGAAACTCGACCCATACAGCACTTCAACGTTGCTGCAATGTTGCTGCAATGTTACACTGCAATATCTTCAATATTCGGCAACATTGCTGAATATTGCAATAATGTTTAGCAATATTGCAGCAACGTTGCTATGTCCACTTTTATCGCATTTCTGTAATATTGTAGCAATATTACAGCAATATTGTACCAATATCGCAGCAATATTGGCAGATATTTGCTAAAATATTTACTACAAAAATATGATTGTTAGAGGCTATTTTTTCGACACCAGAATGAATATGCAGGTTGTCATTATTTGTCAGTAATATACACTGTATTATATTTCAACAAAACTTTAATACACAATAAAAGTACGTATTATAATATTATAGTCACTATGATATAATAGATATCTAAATATATGAAGATAAAATGTTCATTATTTATTGATTAGCAGAGATTGGCACCGTTGTTAACCGTTCCATAACATTTTAATCTCTACTTTAATGCAAATGAGAAATGAAACTTGAAATCATTGCTCTATTGATATATTTTTTATCCCTCGGGGTCGGTCTTGCTGCAGTCATCATGTTTGGTTATCATTTTCTGTGCCAGCGCCTACCTTGTGTTGTTTGGGAAGTTTTCGTTGTCTAAGAGTATAATATAGGATAATAACTGTAAAAATAACAATAGCAAAAGATATGAGTGAATATGGAAACTGCAGGTAAATGACACTCACTCTGCTCTCGTCAGCCTAAAGTTTGATTGTGCAAGCCACTTCGACACAGTGATTTCGATAACTTTTTCTGTCGTCTCTGAATAGTTAGCCCCCACAATCTACGCAATTATTAATCTTGTTACATGCATGTACTGGGTAATAATGAATGCAATGATATAGTCGCTCTGAAGAATCAAGATTAAGTCTCACTATATTATAATTACTAATAAATTTATTCACAAATCAAAATAGATCAAATTATGCTCACTGATAACTAATCGACAGAGCTTTGTGTCTTTGAAGGCACGCTTATTTGCCCCACTGCCGACCCAGCTGTAATATTGAGCAACCTCATCATTGAGGAGGCGTTTTAGTATGGTACGAGTACTGCTGTGTACATTGGAACCCCATAATTGTTTAAAACGGTTCACCTAAAATGAATTCTAAATGAGTACTGCTATTTATGAATCTTAGTTGACTTATATCTGACGATTGGAACATTATAGTCAGTTTATCGAATACCTTATTCTCAAAACATTATCAGTACTTTGGTGTTGTTGATGAAAAATCTTGTCCTAATCATATATAGATATTCAGAATTGAGGTATTGAAATTATAATCAAAATAAGCGATGAATAGTTATTTTGACATTCATACTATTTTCCATGTTCAAAGTGGTAAATACATCGCTAAAATTATGTGAAGATTTACGCATTGAAAAATGTGCAATCTAGAGGAAATCGTGAGCAGAGTAATTGAAAAATTTGTTTACTCACCGTTTCTTATCCAATTGTCGTCCAATTCGAGGAACCACGGTACGTTTGTGGAAAAAGAATATATGGTCACGATATTATAACCTATAATGTTAACAAGTATCCAAGTTAAACTTTAAGGAACATTTCAAGAACGAATTTGATGATTCACATTGTTCCATGTTTATATTGGGATTATAAACTTACTTCAATTTGTTTTCTGATGCTTCTTGTTTTTCATTACTATTACTTTTCGTTGCACGTGTTTTCGTCCCGCTCGAATAGATATCTGCGACCGGTGTCGATGCGACGCCAATATGGCGTCGTCCACGATTACGCGCATCATGGCGGCGCCAAGCGCGGGAGTTCAAACTGCGGTTTCTACCGCATAATATGTATCCGCCACTTTTTCTCATGGCTTTAGTCTCTTTTCATCACGCAATGTTAACTCTGCGATACGTCCTTGTGCAACGTACATCTCAATACCTAGACCAGCACTTGAGAGAATAGAGAGAAAAGAGAGATAAAAATGTTTCTGCACCCCTCGTAAAAAAAAAGGTTTCCCAACGCATTTCCCAAATGTGCGAAAATTTCAGAGTGCCACAGCTAAAAAGCGGGTTGATAATTTTTTTTTTTTCAAATAACATGAATTCCTTTTCCGACTGTATCGTATCATTGCAACAATTCATTGCTGCAATGTTGCAGCAATATTTCGATGACAATATTGCAGCAAAATTTAGATGACAATATTGCAGCAATATTTCGATTACAATATTGGGAAAATGAATGTTGTGGCAAGGTTGCAGCAATATTGTAACTGCAATGTAATGAAAAGGAGCTGTTGCAATATTGCTGCAACATTGCTGCCATATTACGTGCTGTATGGGTCGAATAGTGATGTTCATATTCATTCCGATAGCTATCAAGTTTTTTATTTGTAGCATCAATAGTCATTTTCACATTAAATCCGATTGGGATTGATTTTCGGAAGGCACGCATTCGATCCAATTGGTATCCAATTGACAATTTTCAATTTGCATTAATACATGACTGTATGCGAACAGTACGAATTGAAAACTATTGAGATCCAAATCGTGTTTTTCGATTCAATCTCTTTCAATATTATTGGATAGTTGCGAACGATTGGAACTTACTCGCGAATAATTGTATTGAAACTCGAATAGTGATATTCATATTCATTCCGATAGCTATATCGTAGCACCAATAGTCATGTTCACATTAAGTCCGATTGGGATTGATTTTCGGAAGGCACGCATTCGATCAAATTGGTATCCAATTGACAATTTTCAATTTGCATTAATATATGACTGTATGTGAACAGTACGTATTGAAAACTATTGAGATCCAAATTGTGTTTTCCAATTCAATCTCTTTTAATATTCTCGGAAAGTTGCGAACGATTGGAACTCATTCACAACGTATTGTATTTCGACGGTAAAATCTGATATATGGCCAGTGTAGTTGTCATACAATTCAGGTTAATTGAAAATAGTTGAATATCAATTCGCAATTTACTATCGAAAACATTTTACATTGAAACTGATAGAATCCAATTCAATTTTAATAGGAAGAAAATTTCCTGTACAATTGGACTCATTGAAAACTATTAAAACCGATTACAATTCAATTGTTTTCAATCAGTTTGAATCGATTTTTTTTAGCAGGGTTTTTTTCTAAATAAATGTATATTGCAATTGACACTGTTTCGTTTATTCAATCAACGAGTGAACTGGGAAATCGATACTCAGAATTTAAATGTTTAGATACCCCGATGAATCTGCATGATACCTCAATATGAGTATATGAGTTGAATTGAAATTGTAAAAGAAAAACTGATCATGATCAGCACACGCATGAATGTTGAGTGTTCAAATTGCTGCAGGACCGACATCAGGAGTATAGGTATAACAGTGACAAGAAACCGATACATGCGAAGAGATGATGAAGTATGTTGCGCTGTACCTCTTAGAATCTAGAATTTTATAAAACATAATCAAGAACCTATCCATGTGGCCATACTACAATAAACTGAAATGCGTACTTCTTAAATTGGAAAAGAGAGCGATAAGAAATAGAGATATACCTATGATTTTCAAGCTCGATCAGTCCCAATGCTCGTTATCTCAGGAAGCTTTCGACTGTCTTATGAATTGAAGCTGTGAAATAAATATTTAACATAATTTAACAATGACTAGGGGAAGATGGGGTAATTGCGAACACCTAAGGGAGATTGGAAAAAAACCGAGGAAATCACATAGTTATGAAATTTTTCTTTATTGCAACCTCAACTATGATATCTTATCTTGGCAATCCATCACAATTTATATCATTAAATCAAGAATTAGGTTAAAATTTTGAATAAATACGAAACACTTGCATTTCGCAATTACCCCGACCCCCCTGGGGTAATTGCGAACAGCACTTGGGGTAGCCCGGACGACTAGACTTGAGATAAATCCGATAATAAATAGGGGCAAAACATCAAAAATAAACCGAGTACCTGCAGATAATCAATATTCCAACAACACATGGTGAAGAAATATCAGCTCGGGGTAATTGCGAACCTGTTATTACGCAATTCGCAATTACCCCAAACGATCAAATCGATAGAAAGTAACATTGCAAAGAAACACGGCCTCACATTCTGAACTTGAAGGTGGGCGATGATATTGTCATGGATTTTACTTTCTGAAGCTAAATATTCAACACTATATTACATAAAACCAGGTCATTTCATCGATTTGAACACCTAAGAATAATTAGATCAAATTCATTGAAATGTACTTACGGTTATTACCTTCAATATCTTACGAGTTTTTTTACATTTGAAAGGGCGTCAACACTGCAATTTGAGACAGCTCTCCATATGCACCGGTTTGCGGAGATTGGGTAGAGGAAACATAGAGAAATGGCCTGTTCGGATTTAACCCGCGTTCGCAATTACCCCACTCTCCCCTGCCCATAAAGAAGAATGAACTCGATGGTATAAGACTGGTGCGGAATCTGTGAAGCTGGCGAATATTCTATACCGTTTATAACTTACCAGAAATGTTAGTCCGTATCTGATGTTTGGGAACTTCTAAGATCAACGATATCTGTGCAAGTAAAGGAGTATAGGGTTTTGGAAGAAGGCGATAATTGTTATTTTACTGGGGTAGGCCCGTATAATTTCAAACTTTTTACAATGGTAGATATAGGTATAATTGTAATGAATGCAAAACACAATTCAGAATTTCAAACCTGATGATATACATGATCTGAATAGTCAACTCGATGTAAAAGAAAAATGACTACAACTATTTCTCAGAGTAATGATCGCAAGGAGCTGCGATGTAAGTAGACTAAAAATGATCATCAAATTACACTAGAGTTAAAATTAATTGTAACTTTGTGATACTCCAAGGAAATTCTTTATACATTGCAAAATTATAACTGAAAAATGTAGGTACTAAAAATGTCTACTAGCGAAACAGTCATGAAGTCGCTCAATTTACTACAGAACAGTTCGAACTTCATACATAACTGAAAGGCGATCCAATATGATTAATATGAATCAGCAGCTTCGTGGATTTTTGAATGCAGAACAGCTTAAGGCCTTATATTCTAGAAAATGCGCATACAGAGGCAATATTCAGAGCTGATATCGTTATAACTAATTAATTTAAAAAAAAACAGTTGCAGGGCACAATCTAATAGTAGAGATATTTTTTAATACACATCTATTTGTTGACAACCAACAACAATGCGAGAGCTTTGTACAATCAAATGTATGGAACGACTAAGGGCTCAGATTGTCCAACGTGGGAGAGACAACAGGGATCCCTGCCGCTCTCGATGTCCTAGTTTCGCACACCACACATTTCCTCGAGGCCCCAATCATCTGATCGATGACTCATCACTAATTCCTTACTCATTGTCATCCAACCTGGGATCTGTAGTACTCCTAGTAGGCAGTATTATAGATAAGTTCCGAAGTGACAGTAGTTTCCTTAGACCAGCCGATAGGAGGGTATTGGATGGCCACAAATATGGAAGGTACAATAGAATAATGTTCAGTAACTCTGGTGGTGGTTTCTGTGTTCTTTCCATCTCCAAAATTTCTGTGGGCCAAATACTTGTTAGATTATAACGATGACCTCGTATCTTCTTTCTAGGTTTTCATTGCAGTTTCCACCAGAACGAGTCGGCGGACAATGTTGTCTTCCATTCTGAGATTTTCCAGATTCTGAAGACACATCTTGACGGTAAACTTTGGCATAGTATAGTAGCCGACAAGTCTGATGCAGAGATTGGATGATGTTGATGAATTGACGGCTGATTTGTGGCCAATGAGAAGAAAGATTGAGGGTGCTTTATGGAGCGGTCCTTCTGTATACGTTTTACTGAGTCATTCACACGATGGATAATGCGATTTCATTCGATTAGGCTTCACGCCATCAAGTGTCTGAGTAACGAGAGGCTTCTAGCTTGCCTTTGCACAGCTTCACATACTGTCCGCTGCTATAGCTTACTCATATTTGTGCGAATGCTTCCTCCTCTTTCCGGGACTGGTGTTTCTTCTTGGTGATATTTCATAGTAACTATGATCTGGACTTCCGCCCAGCGTAATGCTCCGTCGACATAAATGAATTGATAATCTGGAACCTTGAGTTGACGTAGGGTGAGGCTTTACTTTCGTGGGCTTCCTCGTTGACTCGTTGCAGCAGATACAGATTGTTCACAACATACGAAAGAATTGCAAGATTGAACATGTCAATGACTTACATAGCGGGCTTAAAAATTTATAGTTTTTCCTTGGAGTATATGCGACGAGAGAAAAGTTGACCCTGGTGCAAAAGTCCAATAGAGATGATAGAAACATATATAATAATGGATTCAGATGGATTCAGAGAATTGATTCAAAAGTTCGTCTTCTAGCTGTTTTTCGACTCTGGATTATTCGGAATCTATGGGATCCTATTTGCAGTCTCATCAGTTTCTATCGACCTTTTGCAACGAGAGATGTAGAAAGCATTAAGTGTACGTTCACAGGTTGTGAAATGGATACTTATTTCATATAACAAAATATACTGTTTAATTGAAACACTCACTTGTCCATTATAATGCATCAAACATTCAATTTTATCAATATTTCTGTAATTTTACATCGACTGAATGTTCATTAGGAGCGATTCAAACGAAAAGTGTTTCTCAAAGAAAGAAAATCGAAGGTTTCAGTACACAGTTTAGACTTATAAAAACTCTACAGCTAATTTCTTTGTCATTCATACGAAGTGATTGAGTGATTATTTGATATATAGTTATAGGTAATACATACATAAAAATGCAAAATGGTATATATTCACTAAATGATGTACCTGACCAATGATATATAATGAATTTAATTTCTAGTTGAATATAATGTGTACCAATGTTTTTTTTCGCTATGATTGACCTTTTGGCCAAGGAAAATCTCATATACCTATAATAACGACGAGTAAAAGAAGGAAAAAATAATAATTATTCTTTATATATGTGCTGAATATCAAATGCGGATACAGGAAATGTCGATGCGGCACAGTGTAACTTGGAAACGAATATAAGAAAGCCATAAAAATATAATTGTTAAAAGCATGCAGAAACCTATTATTTCTGCATAAATCTGTCTGGATGTGAATCAGATACAAAGACAACACTGAAGCCAACACTATTGCCCGACTAAGTGGCCTTTTGGTGTATCATTTACAAATTGACAATCTTCGAATAGGCTGCCTTTTAGTTGAGAAAGGTCTTTCCGCACTACGCGACCTTTTTTTCACAAGCTGACGTTCTAGCGTTGGAACAGATGCTTCGGAATTTGTTGTAGTACGTCGTGAAAACCGTACTTCTTCGTCAATTGGATTCGTACATAACTTGTCAACCAATACTATATGCTCGCGTCTACCGCCGGTTGTAGATGTGAAACCTGAATTCAAGCCTTGATTATTATTATGTTGTACATCGGGATCGTGTTCAATACAGTTAGCTACCTCAGCCCTGAACTCATCACGCGTCAGCTTCAAATTTAGGCGTCCTGATATAGCCTCATACAAGTTATTATTTTTTCTTTCGCCATTTCTGTTACTTTCTGACGCACCGCTGCCGTGAAGTAGGAAACGATTATTAATAAGTTTGAGTTGAATTACATGCATCCCTGCTACTCCGTCCACCGGAAATGAGAATCTGCGTTTCATGCCATTTTCTTCTGTAACAATTATGGTAAGTCCCTCGATTCCTGATATCTTACTGATTATTTTAACGCATGCATTAAGACAAGTTACGTCCATTGGGACATTTTCACGAACCAAAGCGGCGAGCAGTTGATGATTACTTATTTTAGTTGTTAACGTGTTCAGGTTGTAGTGATATTCATTCAAGTTATAGGTTTCAACATGAGAAAGATGATTCGACATTGAAGTGAAACTGGATCGCTGACTTTCTTGATACTGCTGTGCCAGTTCTGACGAACGTTCATTGTTTCTACCAACTCTGCATAATTGATATCTGCGTTCAATCATTGTTTCACAACACTCCATCAAACAACCGGCGCCTTTCTTTAGTATCGGTCTTACAATGTGTCGTTCCATTATTCTGCCTATTTTTTCAGCTATCAAAGAATGCCACCGCTCGATTGATTCGTTTTTGAAGTTCTCACAGGCTCGTATTTCATTTCTGCTTCTATCCACGGCATTTTGGCCGGGACTTTTTTCCGACTTTGTATCACCTACTGTAATCATTAATTGTTTTTCCAAATTATTCATCAAACTGCCGGTAATATTCCGTAAATTGTCAACGTTCACTAAATCTTCTGCCGTTGGAACCCGGGCTAATACTGCGTTGACATCCTCGGCCAGTGAGGTATATCTAGTATTTATGGATCGTCTCATATTTTCTACAGCACTTTCTATTTCTTGTGCCACAGAACGTCCTGTGTTTGAAGCGATGGGTAAATATTTTTCTGTTAGACCTGTTTCGTTGAAGAAACTATCGGTCAGATCAGCTACCAGCTTCACTGCTCCATCTTTTCCTAATGACTGATAGATGATGTCTAATCTGAGAAGTACGTTATTGTCCTCTATCTTCTTCTTAATAGCAGATAGGAAAGCGGAGCATATATCATCACATAACGTTCTGAGGAAATTCTTAATGATAACATCGACTCCACCATAGTCCAAATCAACCGTTGCTGCATCAATAGTTCTCAATATAAGCTGGCTTTCCCCGGTCATTACTACACCTCTTGCCAAAATATTTTCCAACTGTTGAGTACGTGTCGTTTCTGCTACAGGTTCACAAATATCTAACGCATATGGGGCTACTCGAAAACCAAACCGTGGTACATTAGCGCATCTCTGAAAAGCTCTGACACAAAAATTAGTAACAGTCAACATTAGTCTCCTGATTTTCTGTTGTACATAATCCATTAAGCTGCAGTGACCTGAACGCAGGAATTGGTTTGCAAAAATGATATCGTTTATGCCTTCAGTAATGAGCGTATGATCAATCGTGAAAGCCGATGAGACCTTATTTATTACAATACCTGCGACTATTTGCGTTACTCCTATCAGTATAACTATTCCAGCATTGGTAAGCGTTCGTACGGACCATTCCTTACTTCCCTCTATTCGTAGAATTTGATCTAAACCATTGAGAGTGAAGATGTTCACTTCTTCTGTGCATCTAGATCCATCCAAGCCTTTACTTTCCGTTAAAGGTTCAAAGTTACTCTCGTCATTTTTCAAGGTATTTAATGGACTCATCGATTGTTCGAGAACTCTGATAATGTGTTCAATTGTAGTTTCTGCGCCAAGTTTCAATCTGTCATCGAAAATTCGCTGGATCGTTTCTTTTATATCTTCGAAGGAAGTGAGTTCTTGTCTCTCCACAGAGTCATTAATATAGTACAGAGGGTCAAAAACGGAATTCACTGCCACCAGACATGCGTAAAGACGATCTGTTTCCGGGACATCAGGCTTGCCTTTGTCAACAATGAGCCATTTTTTGTCCACTAGATGTCTGTACAGCTCATGAGTATTGTATATTTCTGGAATAAGTCTACTTTCCGATAGCATTGATTCCAAATCATATCTCGTCAGTGATCGACTGTAAATGGTTTTCAGTTTTTGTTTCAATTTTTTTATTTTCGTCTTATATGTGACGGGACTTATAATGTTGTGATCAATCAATTCGTAGATTAGATCATGATGTGGTTTGCTCAGCAACCGCTTGTCAGTAGGAATGTTTTTGTTTTCCAGCTGTTCTTTGATTATTTCAAGAGATGTTCTATAGGTGAAACATAGAGACAGTAGTCCTACCACAGCATTTCGATAAATTGGATAAGCAGGTAATTGAATTAGCTTTATTTTACTACATGGAATAACAAGCTGATAAATATCATTTTCTGAATTTACCTTTTTCAAAATATTCTCTTCTACAAGCCCTGTCAAGATTTTTTCCGCGTCGCTTCCAGCGATATTCTCTTTGCTGAAGTCATTCAATGTAATAGAATCATAACGAGGAAGAGATGATGCAATTTTAGTCAAATCTATACGTGCTTTTCTATTGGATGTGAAGACCCCTTTCTTCTTTAGAAATTCATATTTCTGATCATCGTTGGCTAACACTTCTCGAAGAACACTCTTTTCAAGTATGATATAGTCTTTTTGTGGGTCAGACTGCATTGGATTAAGGATAATCTCATTCGGATCATTATACTCCAAGGTTTGCTGGTGCAATTCTTCTTTGACGATTTTGTTGCGAAGTGAACGTGAGAATAGATGATCAACTTGGTGCAACTTTCCAACGTCAATGATAATACACTTGACTTCCTGACCTATGATGTTCTCTTGGATCAACAGTTTCCAGAAGTCTTCTCTGCTAGGTAATTGAATGCCCTTCTTCAATGTTTGTTTGAATTCTTTTTCATCCATTTCTCCATCTTGTAACGCAGAAAGACAAGTCTGCAAATCTCCGAACGATATTCCGTACTCAAAACTGATTTTGTTACACACTTCTTCGGAAATATTATTTTCGACATTTGGCCCTTTCAAAATACCATTTCTCAGCAAATTTTCATAGATAGTTTCCGATAATTCTGCATTAATATCAACATTAACAAATGATTTTGTAGTAATGGGCTGATCAAAAATTTCATCTATGGATTGTAAAAAGATATCGTAAAGGTTGCTGAAGCTCTTTTGTTGTTCTTCGTATGTATCAATCTGAATGATGCTGTTCTGATTGTGTTTTTTCATCATTTGAATAGTACCTGCTGCACAAATGGAAAATCTACGGTGCTCTTTGAAAAGTCTTTCAGCTTCTCGTAATTCCATTTTAAACTCTTTCAAACTTTGTTTGAAGAAAGGCTTGTTTCTGAAGTCAATATTTTTCATTAGTGCGAAAGCTTTGTAATAATGAGCTGCTTCAGAAAAGCATGGTTCCAACTCAATGACTTTATCAAATAGTTCGATAGCATCGTCATATTTTCCAACTTGGCAGAAATGCTTACCGAGTTTAACCATTTGCACAGGCTGTCCCTCAACCCAAGTATCACTATCTGCATCTGCTAAGTTATTCAATTGTAAAATAAACTCTTCCAGTGAATTCTTTAAATCAGTTTCACCTTCTTCGTCCACAAGATTTTCCAAGCGTTTACTATTGTTGTCCAGCCAGAAAGCCCATTTGTTTAAACAACTTTGCATTAGAATTTTTTGAGCTCCAATATGTACGTTCTTCTTAGTGAGATTTTCACGTAAGATTTTATACTGGCTGTTAAACTTATGGAAGCAATACTCCTCAGGGATGATTTGTGCCTCGTAATGCGCCTTCATATCCGGTATACGCAATGACTCTTCCGCATCACGCTGCTTTTTGAAATCCAGTATTCTCAAGTTTTTATATTCTTTTCCTTTCGAATCCATTATGATCAGTCGACCAGAACCTTTGTCTCCACTCCTGGCTCCTCGTCCAAATGCTTGCTGCTCTATTCGGCTGTTTTTAGGTAAATAGGTCAAGCAAACATGTAACCCTCCTGCATTTCTTAATTCCTTTGTGATCTTTATGTCCGTACCACGACCGCACAGATTTGTTGCGATAATAATGTGCCCTGGCCCCAACTCTTTCGTACCTTGGGCTATGTCCAACTCATTGTAATCTCGTGTATAAGTATGAATATTCCTTACACCTCTTTCCTCGAAATTTCTATACAAATCTTCTGCATCATTTATGGTTTCACAGATGATGAGAACCGATCGTTTTAGTTTGTCAGTGAACTCCTTTGCTTCGGAGAAGATTTCATCAATCCATGCTTCTTTCTCAGTACAAAGAATAGGTTTTTTCTCGGTAAATTGCTTAGGCATAGCTGTAGGTATGGTAACAAAATCGACTCTGTGTATCTCCAATAGTAAATCTCGCTCTCGTTGAGATCCTAAGGTGCCTGTCACGCCATATAAGTTTTTATAGATTTTCAAATACGAAACATTAGAAATAAAGACAGCTTTCAAGCTCTGCATAGATAACTTACAACCATGTTTAAGCTGTAAGTATTGATGCAATGCTTCGTCCCATTGTGAATTTGCTTGATAGGTTCCCGTATCCCTGTCGACAATCGTCACGTGGGGATTCATATCTTGACTGGTTCCAGTTTTGTCTGCATCCATTACATAATCATAGCCTTCTTGCATTACGGTAGCTGTTATAGCGCTTTTGATCCAAGCTTCCAAATGTTGTTCGATAAAAGGTTTGAGGTAATTGGGAACATGTATCATCTTGATTCTGTGAATAGATTCCTTTAGAAGATAGCAAAGACGATTTTTATATGCGTCAAATTTAGGGGAGAATACTGCTTCAAGTTGGGTTTCATCGATATTTTCGATTAACATCTTACCCTGATCGTCCAATACCTCGGCTTCGATCAACCGGTCCCATATGATTGTTGCCTGCTGAATGTCCAATTTTGAATCAAGTTTCTTCACATCTTCTTTTGTAATCACTCCATACAAATCATTCAGCACTGATTCTTTGATTGTTTCAATGTCAAAAATGGAACAGAAATCTTCGCGATTTTTAGCCGGTCTATTAACCCACTGCCAAATGTACATATGGAGAGATTCTAATTTATCCAACCCTGGAAGATCGTGAGATAGATACAGCATATTGTTACCTTTATCGAGCAACATGCTGTCCACTTCGTCAATGAATACATTTTCAAAATTACGATCTCCTAAAATATTCTTCTCATAAAATCGATCGAGTAAGTAGTCGCGTTGGAAGTTAGACAGATCGCCATACACAACTTGACCGCTTGAATATGCTCCTCTTCTCTGTTCGATATCTTCGCTACAATTGTGAGACACACTGATGTCAAACAGGCTATATATGTCTCTATTACGTTCGGCATCACGCTGAGCTAATACTGATGAGCTAGTGATTATATCTACTTTTTCTCTGCAAATAGCTTTCATGATTGACGCTGCTACTACAATCAATGATTTTCCCTCCCCAGTAGACACCTGTGCCAAAGTATTTCGTTCATTTACAAGCAAAGCCAGTATGGTTATCTTTTGAGTGTCGCGAAGTTTGAATTGTCTTTTCAATTCGATTGCTCTATCTATGACGGCGAGCATACCGATACGAGCCTGTTCGATGAACTTCTTCTTCTCACCTTCGGCTTGGTAACTATCCAAACACTCTCGGAACAGATGGGAATGTATTTTGAGGTCATATTCAGTCATATTCCCTGCAATCTCTGCGGTTGTTGCACATATTTCTTCGCGAATAATTTCTATAGGTGCTACAAATTCAGATGATCTATTCGAAGTGTCTTCTGAAGTTTTATCATCACTTTTAATCCATTTAACAAATAATTCCGATTTGCTTACAGGATTGGCTGAGTGTTTAATTGCAGGTAAATTTTCGGAAGTTCCTCGTGAGGTATTGGTAATACCATAGAACCAATTAAAAAATCGTTTGAGTTTATCTGGTCCGACTGTAGCAGGTTTTTCCATGCGAATACTATCTAAAGAGTTTTTGATTGTGGATAACTGATCAGTGATATTGTCGGAGGTATCCACATTTTTTCGAATTAGTTCAACCAATTGTGTCAAGTCTCGCTCCTTTTGATCAGCAATGTATGTTTTCTCCATTTCCGCAATCCATCTGGTGATCGGACAACTAGAAAGGTTTTCCAATATTTCTGTACTCAGATTCCATCTTTCGGTATGAAAATTGGATAATACAAGAATAAGTACCTTAGATGATACATTTTTATTTTTCAGATTGTCTATAAGCTCCTTCACCAAAATAGGACCAAAGGAATTTTCCAAAGCCAAGAGATAGTAAGAAGCTTCTGATAAATCTTCACTTTCCTGCCAATGACACAATTTTGATAATTCATGGGTCCCATATTTTTCTTTCAGAGCATCGGCCCACTCCCGTAGGTCTACTTCTTCCAGGTTGATTGCCTCATTCGGGATTTCACCAAGAAAGTTCAAAGCTTCTTCGATACACTGTATAGAATGACGACCGTTGAATTTATGTTGGTCTAACTTTGATGCCAATGACAATAAAATGTCCTTATTTTTTACTTTCGATAGATACTTTCTCCATTTAGATTTATCCGGGAATGGTTTTTTGAAGTAATTTTCGAGTTGCATTAGCACTAATTCATCTACCCAGCTATTCTGAGGGTATGCTGCAACGATCCAACAAAAGATTATCAGCTCTTTTCGATCCTGAATCACAGAGGTGAGAATAAAATTTACCAGATAGCACAATGTCTGAAAAGACAGGTGCCTTCCGTCGTTGGAAAAGCGATTCGATAGATAATGCAAGATACCACGTTGACCAGTATATTGCGACGTAATTTTTTCCAAACGTTTTTTTATCTGTAGTTTCTCGTCTGGGCTCTGAAAGTATTTCATGATTTCCTTTATGTTTTGCTCTTCGCGAACAAGGTATTCGTTATTCGAAATTTCGTTATCTGAACAACAAGTTAATTGAGTTTCCAAAGCATAGTCAGACTCATTCCCTGCAACATTATGTGTATAACTGTCTCCTTGTATACAATCTTGATCAGTAAAGTGATTATATCTGAGTTCAACTTGGCTTTCTGAAGGTGGACCATTTTCTCGGACATATTTCTCGTGCGCTTTGAGGACAACTGCATTTTCACAGCATTTCTTCCAGTCATATTCAAAATTCTTAAGCTGATGGTCGAAGCGATTGTGAAGACCGTTCAGAAGATCGTATTTTTTCATCTCTTCCTCTAGTTGACTTCTTGCAGATTCATTTGTGGTACTTGCTATCCATAAAGAGTATACATGCTCGTGGCGCATCAGTTCACTGTGAAATGGTTCGAAAAATGTATTTAAAAACTGTTCTCGTTTCTCTGATAACTCTTTAAATTCGCTATAGTATTTTTTGACCTCCGGATGGGCGTTCTCTGATTCTCCTACTTCCAAAATATATGCTCTGATAGATCGCTGCAACACTTCATCACCTGTGTCCTCTATCTCTTCAGTACCATGTTCAGAAATATTACCGTATTCTTCGCTTCTATTTCCGTAAGACGAGTGACTGTCATTTTCAGAAGCATGGTCAGAGGAAAATCTGTAACTCTGCAAATAATCATCAAACTCTTCTTTTTTGGTGAATTCCTTGGTCTTTGCTAAAATATTGGCATAAGTAAGGCCTTCTTCCGCACGCCCTTCTTCTAGTCTCAAGTATTCTTCGTCGATGTTTAATTGCCTGAGTTGATCTCCTTGCTTTAGAACATGAATAGCTTGCTCAGAGGAAGGCTTGTGATTATCTAACATATAGAATTGATTATTTTTCTCTCTATAATACAATTTAATATTGACATCAAAAACGTGGGCCAATAATTCCCTGTAGCATTCCGACAATGGACCATTTTCACAAAGATGATCCCTATATTCATGAAGAAAACCTTCGTCTCTACAGCATTCAGTCCAAGGGTATGCTTTCTTTAGCTGATTATTATAACAACGGTACAGCGCGCTGAGAAATTCATTTTTTCGTATCTTCTTGCTCAGCTCAATTCTGGCCAACTGATTATTGTTACGTTCCATCCACAAAGCAAATAAACGTTTATGTCGTTTGAGTTCAGTACAAAGAGGCTCTAAAAATACGTTCAAACTCCGATCTTGTTTTTTTAGAAATTCTTGATATTCAAGGTAGTACTTTCTAACGTCTGGATGTGATTGCTCGGACCTGCCTACTTTTAAAACAAATATCCCGACAGAGCATTTCAATGATTCGCAATCCGCGCCGTTCTGGATATTATCGCGAAAGAATTTATAAACTTGTTCTCGCTGTTCTTTCTTATTTCTATACAAATATTGATTCAGAGTTCCCAAAATGGGATGGGAAATGTCATTCTCATTCTGTTTAGCCACGATCAGGTACCTTGATACGCTTTCCGGTATGACCATTGGGTTTCTAACGTTGTGATCACCTGGTAATTGATCTGCAATTTCCCTTAACATAGCGAATCGATATTTCTTGATTAGAATTTGCTCAAGGTTTCGTTCTCCACTATTTTGAAATGAGCTATTCTTCTTCTTTTCAAATTCTGAAATTAGTTGATCAAGTTCTGAATAGTTGAATTCTGCATTCTTTAATAGCCTATACTGGCCATCCAGTCCTCCATCACTAGTCAAGAGTTTACTTAAACTTTCAATATCCATATTATTGCTATTTCCAGAGGGACCGGTAGACGTTGCAGCAGTAATTCTACTGCGACGCATATCTCTATCCTGGAGAGCAGATTTAACATGTCTAACTTTCATCTCTGCTCGTACCTTGTCTTGTTGCTCTGCATTTTCAATTATTTCTTGCAAGGCGCGTTGCATAATGTTGTCTAAGGTGACTTGCGAACTTTTCAAAGCATTCTGTTCAATAGCGCTGTAACAATGAGAATAGTCAGCCATCATTTTTCCCTGTAGAATAATCTTTTTTTTTGTAGCCAAGGCCTGATGTTGACGCGTATTATCTTGTCTAGTATTCATCTGTTCGTTATATTTTTTTTCTTTCCTCTGCTCAACCTCACCAGTTTGCGTGATTTGAGCATATTTCTGATGATAAGGGCACCATACTGAATCCTTCGGAGCAGAACCCCAACTTGTATCATGATATGTGAGTTTAAGCCTGGAGCATTGATCCATACCATAAAATTTAGCCCTTAACCAGTGCTGGTAATCTGCATAGCCCATATCCCAGGCATTTTTTCCATGATGTCCGTAGGAGCCGCCTTCTCCATTTTTTCCCACTTTACCTCTATTGGCATACACGTGAATGCTAGTATTAGATGTAGTTATAGTACCTTCGTATCCTCCTTCACCTCCTAAGCCATATTCTCCGCCACGTCCTCCTGATTTTCCAAGTGATCCTTTGTAGAGCAGAAAGGATTGCAAACACGTATCTAGTGAAGCACTACAATAGGAGAACGTTATTTCGTTTCCCTCCCTTGTTTTCACTGTAATGAACTCATCTCCGTTGTCCAGTGGAGCTTGCGTTGTCTTTATCGATGGCGTCATGATATTGTCAACAGTTTGATAAAATAAACGGCCACGCTCTAATCGATCGTTCAAAAAAAGAACAACCGAAGGGAACTTTTCCTTAAATTCAGTGCCCGTGATACCTTTGCCATCATCACCATCACGTCCGTTTCCACCATTCTGGCCTTTACCACCTCTTCCACCGTGAGAAATGATAGTAAAGCCGTCTGGATCCTTTATCTCATCTGTTAGAATTGAAATGTTACCGCCACTTTCTCCAGCGAGTCCATCTGCCCCCCTCTGACCATGACCATTTTCTCCAGTCCCAGCATCAAGAGAATAGATATGACGGTTGTCTTTCCCCGAAACATCCCAAGCGATTTTATCATGGATGTTCAATCTTTTAACAAGAATAAAAACATTCTTTCCATGCCAAATCTCATTCTTAAGATCCACGTCAACGTGCAAGATAACAGCTCCAACAATGCGTACTTCTTCAATGTCAGGGTTACTTAAAATTAATCGTTCTAATTCGGGTAAAATTTTGCTCATAACGATGCATTTTCCCGTTACCTCGATAACCAACCGGCCGTCCAACGTCTTTTCTTGCAATTCTGCTGGTTTGATATAGGTTTTAATAACTTCCTTGAGTGTCTTTGTCAGCAAAGGTTCCTTTTCACTTTGAAAACAGGCTGTTGTGTCTTTCAAAACTATAATTTCTGTTTCATTAGCATCGGCTTCAAGATTCCGAATTCCGTCTCTAAGCTCATCAAATGGTAAATTACCATAACAATAGCTCTGTAACTGCAACTCGTCAATAGCCTTGTGAATTTTTCTAGAAGCGAGTAAAAAATCGACGAATGCTTTTAAAAAATCTAATTCTGGCTGGACAAATGCGACGCTGGCAATGATTTGCTCAGAACAAATAGTTTTGAACTTTCTTATGAAAGTGTTTTCATTATTTGAACCAATCAAGCCATGGTGTTTCATCAAAAGACTGTAATACTGCAATTGATTGAAGGGTTCAGGAATTTGTTTAAAATTTGTAATAGTATGCAGTGAATCAAGTAAATCTTGCAGAATATCATGACTTAGATTTCCAGACGAAAGCTTGTGCTGATTATTTTTTAGAAAACTTGCCACCTCCTGCACCCAATATTTCAGACAATATCCTACATATTTCTCTTGAATGTAAGCGTGGTCAGTAGTGCTTAGGGACAGTTTAGCAGGTCTTTTTTCTCCAGTTTGATCCGTGACCTGTTGAATATCGCTTCTTCGTTCAACGATTTCATTTCGGATGGCTTCTTTAACTTTATTTATATCGCTTTTACGTTCACCAACTTCGTATCTGATCAAATCATTGACCAGCTGCGTGTAATCCATTGGAATATCCATCGTTGTACCCCGTATAATTAGCTGTTACAGAAACAAGAAACCTTCTTAAGTTTCTCTACGTACCACTCTTGCTGATTTTTTGCACATAATGGCGGATCAACTAAATGCTGATATTTTCCAAGAACCAAATAATCACGTTGCACCCCACCTATCTGAGAGCTTCATGTGTGTCGGGTGTTCCTTCAGCCAACCACAGCAATTGATGAATCTGATGGCAAATCAATAAGTTTTAGTCAAATAAACATGTGAAATAATTTCTTCTTAATAATAAAGAATTGGTCAACTTATTGATCCATCCTATGCATTTCTTATTATATATTATATATTCCGAAAATTAGTATATTCTAGATAACACTGGTTCAAATTCTGTTGAATGTAAATACGAATGATATAATGTATACCGAAAATTGTATCATTATCGTTGCATGTTTTTTAAGCGAGAAGTTGAGACGTTAATGGGTGCATATTTACTATTGGCTGGGTGCACGAAAATACTAATACTATTTAATTATCAGTGTGTAACATATTCATGCATACTGTCAGCGCCATCTAAAATCATGCTCACCATTTTTCCATGCTTAACGTATACACAATACACTCTTATTTTTAGAGTAGTATATGTGCGTGCACCCAGCCAATACATCAAATTTGTGTGTAACATTGATTTTCTTGAAAAGGGCTTATTCGAAGTAGCAAACGCTAAAAGTTGAACAATTGTTAAAACTGAGGTTCTTCTTTCTCTTGCGATGCATAGTTTTTCAAGTATGATAAGTTTTAGAAGTTTGCCAAGCTGAGTAATATATTTTCAAAGGGAAAAGTCCGACTGTAAAAGGTCGAAGATACTGAAAAATCGGCTTTGCGTTTTCTTAGGTATCAATCGTCTAAAAATATCGCATGACTCGATAGCGTTCAAATCAGATGAGAATGCGCAGCACAATTGAACGTAGAAGGATCGTAGAAGGGCATATAATAGTATATTGTGTACCAAGGGCGTAAAGTGGGCTTTTTTAGACCGAGTGTGGAGTTTGCAGCGGCGAGCTAGCACGAGTCGAAGATGAGTGCATCTGCAAGCCGAAGACGAGTACTGCAACCACACAAGGTCAAAAAGCCCACTCAGCCCTTGGTGCACACCATATTTTTTGTAACAGCACGATTTTCGCGTTTTTTCTTCATAGTTGATCATTTGTTTGAGAATATTGAAAAATAATTTAGCGAAGGTCTTCAGTTTATTTTTGCCCGCTTATGCTCGAGTGGCGGGCAAAAACAAACTGAAAACGCCCGCTGCTCGACGTAGCGGGCGTTTTTATTTATTTTTTGCCCGCTCATCTAAAAACCGCCACTTTAGGCCCGCTTAGTGGGTAAAAAAAAAAAACGTGAAAATCGTGCATGTGTTACAAAATAGTACATTGTGCACCAAGGTCGTAAAGTGGAACTTTTAAGGCCGAGTGCGATGTTTCAAGTACGAGTCGTAGACGAGCGCGCGAAGCGTGCGAGGCGAAGACGAGTATATACTGAAAACATCGTGCGAGGCGTTGAAAGGCCCACCTCCATGGTGCACACGATACTTTATATAACATAAGCATATTTTTCTCGCTATTTGATGCCACTGTATAGGACCTAAAAGTGGTACAGTGCTCCCTCACTAATTTTCACGGATCCGGGGTATAGGGAATATTAGCGAGGTACCCCACAATGTCCATGGGCGAAGTTTATTACATGTGCACGGGGAGCTGAGGAGAAATAGCTGACAGCTGACTTACTAGAAAAACCGAACCAAACGACCAGGACCATAGTGGGGGACCTACTTTTGGTACGTTCCCTGAACTTCGGTTTCAAGGGGAGATATCCACTGGAAGAAGAAGAAGAAGAAGAAGAAGAAGAAGAAGAAGAAGAAGAAGGGGACCTACTTCCCTCCGACGGCGGAGAGGTAAAATGTTAGAGAGGTGAAAATTAGTGAGGGAGCACTGTACTTTAAAAGTCCGAGGACTTAAAGTGGTACTTTCAAGTCCTAGGACTTAAAAGTACCACTTTAGGTCCTATACAAGGTGGAATTCAACGTTTCAATATTTTTTTTCTCAACAATTTGTACGGTAAACGTATTTGAAATTAATGAATGAATGAAATTAACTAATGAATGTGTCCTTAAAATTTCAAATCTTTGAGTTCCTTTTTTCGTAAAATAACTGAGCGAACCCTCCTCAATTTTTCTAACCCAAAAAAGTTATTCAATTTTTTCTGGATAATTACACAAATATCACGTTTGAATATATTCAATCGCTCGGTTTATCAAGGTAAGTTCAAGCAATCGCAAGCTTTCAAATAAGTTACAATAGTGTTTCATTATTATATCAAGCCGTGCGGCGTTGCGATTATAGAACTCAGCAGCGACTTCTGGGTATTACAGACACGGTACACTGCAGGGGGTAATTTCCAAATTCCATGAAACAGTGGCCATAAATCAGGGGACTTTCAGAATTTTTCTAAATTTGGTACACTAATGTTTTCGGGGTAGCTGATTACAATTCCGACATCAAAATTTAAAAAAAAAAAAAAAATGGCGGCTCCAATATGGTCGAATAAAACATGAAGTTCGTAGTAAATTTCGATTGAAAATCCAGTTTCTTGATGTTTTCGAGGTCGCTGAATCAGAATCTAATGTTCAAATTCGAAAAATCAAAATTCACGACTCAAAATATGTTTGTGGAGCGGCCGCTATAATAGATTTAGAAAATAGATTCGGAAATTCCGGAAAAAATAATTATTCTCTTGTAATATAGTGAACAAATTCTTCATCGCCAAGTGCTTTTGCATTATTGAAAAGATCTCTCTTCGTTTGAATGCAATAAGAGCAGTTCGAAAATGTACAAAGAAAGAATGTAGTATTAGGTATTAATTATAAATGGAATTAGAATGGAATGCGGATTTGGCGTTCCGAAACCAATAATAAATTTCGAATAAATCCCTTAGAAATCACGCGGGATTCTATACAAAGTCTACGCAAAGTCGATATTCATTTCCGAACGAAGGCACTTTTCAGGATTATCGTTAGACTACGTAAACATGGACAATAAATACTATTTTTGAATTGTAAAATGAGCAAAACTTTCTACATACCTCGAGGAAGGGTGTTTGTTTAGTTAAAATTGATTAGTACTTTACACTGCAGAATCACGAGTGTTAAAAGTTAGATTGAATATAAGAGAGCAAAATTGAGGTAACTGTCACCGACGATGGTAGACTTGAAACTGAAATGTCTAATAGAGACTATGAGGAATACAGGGTCGGTCGGGACAGCCAAAACCTTAAGGCCCATCCCTAGTCGCCCACCCCCTTTTGGTCGAAACAAGGGTGGGGAGGGACACATTTCGATTATTATCCGAACCCAGGCGTCAAAAACACCAAAAAAAAAAAAAGTAGAAAAAATGCACAACGCTAATTCAAATTCAATTCCGAACACACATACATCCAAAAACATGTTCGTTTCATGCGATAATAGAGAATTCTCATTGTCTTCACGAATTTCGAATGAACAGCTGACTATTCCGATTCACTTTCATGCGGCGAAGAAACACAGATCGTGTAACGCCGGCTGAACTAGGCGCATACGACTCTCTCATAATCATAGCCTGCACCGAGGAAATTGACATTCGAATTTTGTAAAAACAATGATCCTGCATGAGAAAGTTCGTTTTTCGATTTATGGCCACGTTTTCGTGGAAATTTCGCAATAATTTTTTTACGTTACGTTTAAAGAGAAATACATACACTGAGAAACTTTTCCTGGTAAAGATTCCAATAACTGCGAGTAAAACTGGGATATATCTGCTGATTTCGCAATATTTCTTACAGTACCGGGAAAATCTATTATTTGGATAATGCATTCTGATATTCTGTGATAGTAACAAGTAATAAGCGGATAGAAAAAATTACTGTCCGCGTACAGGAAAACGGAGAGTAGTAAAAGATGGCATAGATATTAGTAGGTATTTCTAAAGGGATTGGATAATAGACTAGTCAAATAAGACGTTTTTCTACACACGTTAGAACGATTACCAGCGAGTATGGTAAATTTCGTCGCCGCGAATTGACGAACAAGTTCGGCGGGTCTCACGTCGTCGATAGATGGCGAGATGTCAGAATATTTCTCTCACTTGTGCCAGATGGTTATATCCGTTTGTATATAAGGAAAGCTAGAAACCACACTAAAACATGTATCTGCGATGCGTCCAGAATTGCGAGCGTTGAGTTGAGGTTATGTTGAGTAGGTGAAGTTAGGCTAGAAGTTTAAGACGACGACTATAGATTGCGCCAGCCCCTAGAGTGCGGACGAACACACACATGTAACAAACTCTGAACAACAATGACCAACAACAATGAAGCTACGCAATGTAAGATCCAGGAACTGCCGAACCGCCTATCACCTCCTTCCAGCTTTTTAATTTTTGACATGGAATTTTTCCTGAAATGACTGGTAAAATTTCCAAGTCAGTATGGTAAGTTCCATTGCGCCACGATCACTACTTTACCATACTGACTTGGAAGAGGTAGGGGAAGGCGGGGCGAGTTGTGGCAAAATAAGAAAACATTGGATTGTTCCAAATTCTTTATGAAACCCAAACATTTAAAATCTTAGTTAAAACAAAGCATATCATGGCCCTTAATTATTTGGTAAGTTGAGATTATAGTGAATTGGATTAAACGAGAATACATTTTTTTGTTCAATATGAAATTTGGCACAACGTGCCCCTCCTGAGGGGTTAGTTGTGACAGGGTTGGGGCAGGTTGTGACAATGATATTTTGGCTGTATTAACTGTATATTCTGAAATAATAACTAGTATTTGGCATACTGACAAGAATACTTATGCGTAATATAGTAATATAATAATATAATAATATATCTGTATGAGGTATTCCACGCCGTTTCGAACGGTCAAAAAAATCACCGCTTCCGAAAAAATCTTAATTTGGTCCTCGAACACAACTATATCGAAAGAATTTTTGTGAATTTTTTCAGAATTGTCGGATTGCATTTGTGGATTTTTTCCAAATTCCAGCCTTTTATACAAACTCCCGTATCTCAAAAGTATAAGATCCTACAAGAAAATTTATGGGACATAAAAGTTGCAGTTTCAAATCAACTTTCTGAACAAAATTTTTTGGGAATTTCTCGAAACCCAAAAATACCAATTTTTATCAAAAATACACAAAAATTAAGCCATCCATCTTAAAAAAAATATACGGTTGTTGTCAACACTTGAGAGTATTTTCTGTAAATTATTGAGGCAAATAAAAAGTGACGTATTGATTGAAAAACCAATTTTTGTGTATTTTTGATAAAAATTGGTATTTTTGGGATTCGGGAAATTCCCAAAAAAATTTTTTGAGAAAGTTAATTCGAAACTGCAACTTTTATGTCTCAAAAATTATCTTGTAGGATCTTATACTTTTGAGGTACGGGACTCTCTAAATATGAACCAGTGAAAATTTCACTAATTCAATCAGTGATTCAGTTTCTCACTGCAGAATCAGTCATTTCGGTCAACATACACTGTATAATTAGTTAATTTGTTCAAAACAATGAATTACGACTGACAAACCAGTGCCTTCGGGTACTGTTTGGCCAGTGGTTCCTTATTTACACTGATCCAGCAGTGTATTACGGTTAGTTACGACCATCCCGCGCATTCTTACTGTACGCGCGTCTCGGTGCGTTGTTGGCAGAAGAAAGGCAAATTTTACCGTCAAGTGCAGTCTATAGCTGATAAAGTGGGTTATGTTTTACAACTAAGAAATGCTGAATAACTGAATAATAAGTTATTATATCTGAAAATCTTGCTGATCTTCCGAAATATCAGTCTCAATTGGTTTTTTCATAGAAACTGATAGAGGTTATGTTTACTCAGGATGTTCTTCATGTGCGCTGTATTATCTATGAGGCCGTGGTTACATGGCTATGATAAGTCTATTTCTTATGTATGTATTACTTATTACAAGAATATATAATATATAATCTTTTCAATGTGCAGCAGCTTCTGTATTGCTTGTACATACCTATATTATAACTCAATGCTCGATCAGTAAGAACGTGCTTTTCGAAATCACTGATCCAATCAGTGAGCTAATTTCACTGGTTGAATCAGTAGTTTTTCACTGATTACCAGTGGTATACTTATAACTGTGACTATCAGTGACTATTAACTGAGAACCAGTGAATTTTCACTGATTCATATTTAGAGAGCGAGTTTAGAGAAAAAGTTGGAATTTGGAAAAAATCCACAAATGCAATCGGAAAATTCTGAAAAAATTCACAAAAATTCTTTCGATATAGTTGTGTTCGAGGATCAAATTACGATTTTTTCGGAAGCGGTGATTTTTTTGACCGATCGAAACGGCGTGGAATACCTCATATATATTATATATATATATAATATATAATGCGTAATATAGTAATATAGTATCTATTTACTATCCGCAAAGTTCGTTTTATTGAAAATGATAGATCGTCACGCGATTGAGTGGCGTATGGGGCTAGTTGTGCTGTCACAACTCGCCCCCAGTTCGATGACACAACTAGCCCCATACGATCATTTTGAATGAGAATAGCCACGAAAGTGAACACATTGTCGAATTTATTCCGACAACTGTTGGAATATCCAGGCAAAGATTACAAAAGGTCGACCATAATACCACAAATGACTTACCACGTACTGATAGGGCAGAAGACTCATTCGAATACAGGCCGGAAAATTAACTTTTGTATCTGAAAATCGGCGTTGATGGTCTAATTTGAACGATTTCAACGCAGTTTCGCCATTGCTTCGTTAGCAACTAGCGCTGAGGGGTTAGTATAAAATGTAATACTAAAAAGAGCGCTAGTTGTAATAAAAAGTATTTTAGAAGCATTGTCACAACATGCCCCTGTCACAACTCGCCCCGCCTCCCCCTACTGCTCGTTTTAGGTATAAGTATAAGATTCGCTATACTTATTACCATCCTAACTAGTAAACTTTCTGATTTGTAAAAGAGTTTGTACAAATATCTTGGGTTATATTCCAATGATGATAGTAACTTACAGGTTTACTAGGCAAACTAGTAATAAGTGCTAAAATGCCGATATATCCCAAAATTGCATCGAAAATAGTAAATTCTGGTAAGAATTTTAAGAAATATTACTAGGAAAAGTCTCTCCGTGTAATATATTCTTTGATTTGATTCCCAGTTTTCGAAGAATAATTATTATTCTTCAATCACCTACAACCGCGCTGGTATACTGATAGTAGCTGATGTATTTATGAATGTTATAATAACGTAAGCTTATCTTGAAATAAATGCATTTTTTTCAAAACGCTTTTCATTTAACATAAAACAAAATAGATATCAACTTCTTGACATCAACGAAGTTTACAATTCCTGGCAAAAGCTTCCAAAAACATAAAGTTACGTGTCAAAATTAAAAAAAAAAAAAAAAAAAAAAAAAAAAAATTGATAACAGGCCGGCCCAGCTGGTTTTGTCCCCTTCGAGTAAGAAATAGGGGAGAAGCCTCATTTCGTAGCTAGTTCTCAAAACAAAAATAAACAAGTACAGATAGAACAGGAAACGGAACGGAAAAACAAAAAAGAAGAAAAAATAAATAAAAAGACAAAAATGGGATTTGAAAACGGGGCACGAAATAAACATTCCGCAACGTTAAAACAATTGCTGCACTAACGGGCTGGCGAAGCCTGGTCAGAAACCTAAATCGTCATTTTCCCGGAAACAGTCAAGTGTTGGCGGATAAATTGAAATACGCGTTAGCTTATTTTTACCCCCCCCCCCCCCCCCCCCCCCCCCCCCCCTTCATACTATAAAGTTGCAGGAGGATGGGGCCTTTCCCATCAAACTGAAAATTTGAAAAAAATTACACTGTGTTTTTGGGTCATTATCTGTCGATTCAGGGGGTGGCAAGTAAGTATATGTTAGAAATTAACGACCACCCTAGTGTACACTGCTGTATAGGTACAGTCGGGCAATAAAGTTCTTGTAGGGTCGAAATTCAGACTTATGCGCGGTTTAGAATGCGCCTGAATTTCGACCCTACAAGAACTTTGTTGCCCAACTGTACATGGAGCTATAGGAACAATAACGAGGGAGCATAACGCCACGGGGGGCCTGCCGTAAGACGTAAGGAATATTTTTGGTCACCAGATAAGACCGCGGCGGGGAAAGGGGGGGGGGGGGGGGGGGGGGGGGGCAATACGGCGCTGAACTGAATCCTCCTTACGTCTGACGGCGGGTCGTCTCTCGCCCATGCTCTTTTTTATGCTCCTATTTAGTTTCAGTTTATGCTACTGACTGTTTGTAAGAAACTGGTTCATGTTTAGTCTCAGTATGACGGTATAGGATTCGTGGAAATTACAGGTTCCAAGCGCCCATGGCGCTGATTGCGAATTCTTTATATATTTTGATTCTATACCGGTACACCGACAGCGTATGGATGTAGGTTTGAAAAAAAAATTTTGATTCTTCTCAATCTTCCTCCCGGGAATTCCATCATCTCCGTTTTTTTTTTTTTTTTTAAATAAGCATTAGAAAATAGTCAGATTGTATTATTTAATACTCATAAGGAACAGTTTGGATCTAAAAAATAAAGAAAATTACGTAAATCAACACGCGCGGTTGTCGCAAAACTGCCAAGCGTAAAAAAAAAAAAAAAAAAACCGGCTTAGCGTAGGTACCTACTCACAGCTTAAGCTGGGATTACGATGAACTTAACGGAACGTAACGGAACGCAGCATTATATTTTATACTAGTTTGCATGTTTCTAAAATAAGTTCCTTCATAATGAAATCCTAATCCTCTAACCCCTCATAAACCGTTTCCTTTTCTCTACCTACAGTTTGCGATGAGCTTTTTTCCCTATAATAACATTTCTATAGTTTTACGATCCTCTTCCGTCGAGTCTCCTTTTCAGCTGCTATTCCAAGAAAACCCTCAATTCAAAAACTTTCCATTTCCAAAAGTCCAACTCCTCATTTTACACCACCTCCTGGGGGCCATATACGTAAACTACGTCACACGTTAAGGGGCGGGGGGGTCTCAGATTTGTAACAAAATGTGACAGGGGGTCAGGGGGATTTTAAATATGTCTTGTGATGCCACAAAGTCAAATCTCTAAAAAAAAATATATATATACTTTTCGATCCAATAGCAGAAAGAAAACTGCGTTCCCAAAAAATTGCAGCTAAACGCGCCAAAGAGCTTTCGCATGTTTATTACGTGAAGAAGAGAATGCTTTATTCAACGATGAAGAAAAAGTCGACTATAGTCTTATACAGGGTGATTCAGAATTCGTGACGAATCTCTTGAGGGGTTAATCCTTGTCAAAATTGGGATCGAAAGTTCCTTAGCCATTTTTCTGAAAAATGATTTTTTTTTTCTTGGAAATGTTTTTTTCGGACAAATAAGTTTTTTTTCAATAATTTTTTTTTTTTTTTCTTCATCATTTGTCAATTTTAAAGATTCCCATATGATGCCAAGGAGTTTTTTTTTTTTTTTTCAATATTAAAGAGATTTCTCAGTGAGTTTCTTATTTGGTGGAATATGTTAAAAAAATATGTTATGGTTCCAAGGAAAAAAATCATTTTTCGGAAGAATGGCTAAGAAACTTTCGATCCCAATTTTGACGAGGATGAACCCCTCGAGATTCGTTACGAGAAAAAAAAAATTATTGAAAAAAACTTGTTTGTTGGAAAAAAAAAATTTTCAAGGATAAAAATCGTTTTTCAGAAAAATGGCTAAGGAACTTTCGATCCCAATTTTGACAAGGATCAACCCCTCAAGAGATTCGTCACGAATTCTGAATCACCCTGTATACCAAATGAAATCATAAATCATACCTCATTATAAATAATTTGTGGTGCAGGTGATTAATAATATAAAAGATTAGTGCTGAAGAAAATTAATATATTTTTATCCATAATAATATTGATCAATCTTTTTTTATTCCCTTCTTTCCGCGATGTCAAATGTTAAATGTGTTTAAATTTGAATTTGCGGGTTTTTATTTTATTGTGATTTATTTTAGTTAATATTAGGGGAGAGAGGCCATGAATGGGACACTTTTTATAAATGTGTAGTTTTTTCATTTTCAACAAAGCACACATATTTTTAACTTGTAATAGGGGAGAGTGGGGTAATTGCGAACGCGGGGTAAATCCGAACAGGCCATTTCTCTATGTTTCCTCTACCCAATCTCCGCAAACCGGTGCATATGGAGAGCTGTTTCAAATTGCAGTGTTGACGCCCTTTCAAATGTAAAAAAACTCGTAAGATATTGGAGGTAATAACCGTAAGTACATTTCAATGAATTTGATCTAATTATTCTTAGGTGTTCAAATCGATGAAATGACCTGGTTTTATGTAATATAGTGTTGAATATTTAGCTTCAGAAAGTAAAATCCATGACAATATCATCGCCCACCTTCAAGTTCAGAATGTGAGGCCGTGTTTCTTTGCAATGTTACTTTCTATCGATTTGATCGTTTGGGGTAATTGCGAATTGCGTAATAACAGGTTCGCAATTACCCCGAGCTGATATTTCTTCACCATGTGTTGTTGGAATATTGATTATTTGCAGGTACTCGGTTGATTTTTGATGTTTTGCCCCTATTTATTATCGGATTTATTTCAAGTCTAGTCGTCCAGGCTACCCCAAGTGCTGTTCGCAATTACCCCAGGGGGGTCGGGGTAATTGCGAAATGCAAGGGTTTCGTATTTATTCAAAATTTTAACCTAATTCTTGATTTAATGATATAAATTGTGATGGATTGCCAAGATAAGATATCATAGTTGAGGTTGCAATAAAGAAAAATTTCATAACTATGTGATTTCCTCGGTTTTTTTCCAATCTCCCTTAGGTGTTCGCAATTACCCCATCTTCCCCTACACTCAACTCTGGCTCTTTATAAATGAAGTTCGGGACATGAAAATATAATTTCTTGTTTCATAGAGTCGTAAAACCTATGTATACATGAGATCACAAGTGTCCCATTCATTGGCAAAGTGATGCTTGAATGGGACGCTATAAATATTGAATGGGACGGATGTATTTATGCTAATTAAGTTGGCCCAAAAATCACTTTGAGTGGAATTAACCACAGATCTCTGTGCCCAGTAAACGAAACTGGATTGGCGAATCCGATTTTTTGAGATTACGGATTGAAACGGACAGAAAAGAACCAAAATTGACATCAATTTGAAATTTTTTCAATTATATCAATCTGGAATCTCAAAAAATCGGATTCGCCAATCCAGTTTCGTTTACTGGGTGGTAATCGATTAATCCGCATCCTCGCAAGCCTCACACTCGTAGAACATCTTTCTACTACCACCATGGCATTCACAACAAGTCCACTTTCTGCATGTCCCATTCAATAATAGCACGTTATTGGGTAAAATGCAGTGAATATATCAAATGATCGAACATCTTCACAATATCAGTGATCGGGACATTATAGGGGATGAACGAATGTATGAAAATACGTTAAGTGATTGCAAATAACTGCAATAACAAAACAATTACAACCAGTAACGTAAATGTAATGAGCGCTCACTTTATTTGATGTTGACTCCTTATCGTAATCTACCGTCGAAACAAACACGTTTAGACTGAATAGCACACGGGATTCGACAACGGCGAAACAAATGACATCTCATGGTGTTTGGTTAAAAATTTTCCGTCGTCTCCTTCATACCTATCACGCAACTGTCCCATTCAATAATCGTCCCATTCATGACCTCTCTCCCCTATAAGTTGAAAATGTACCTATATGCCTTTTTGGCATTAGCTCAAAAAAGAAACAAAAAATGAATGCCAAAAGGGCGTATCTTTTTGGGTATAGGTATAGGCCCTTTTGGTTCTAGGAAAACTCTGTGTTTTTTTTTTTTTTTTTACTTTCTATGCGATTTTCGCCTTCGAACAAAAACTTTAGCTCCAAAACGAAGCCGGTGTCCCATTCCGAAACAAACCCGATTCGATAGGAAATTTTTCGAGCTCTTCCAAAAAAAGGAGTAGTCTTAGCTTAGAAAATAATTTTTCGACATGTTTTCCGATAGTCACGGGCAAGATCATAGACTGATATGACAGAATGTGAAAAATACTACAAATCGCTATCCCATTACTTTTTTCCGTCTACATACCGTTTTTAAGATATTTGCCTCCAAAGACATCAAGGAGCGTATAAGAAATCAAAAACTGGAACAGCTCGTACATCATAGGTAAAAAAAAGTCTACATATGTATTACATACATAAAAAATGCTAATTCTGAGGGTACTAAAGCACATTCAAAAATGAGAAAAATCCGTGACATCAAGGTCTTTTTTTTTTTTTTTTTTTTTTCGCTTCGCGTGGAATCCATCATAATATAACGACGAAATGCCTTTATGGCATTAGACACGCGATATCTGTAACGTGGTGTGAAGAATATCGAAGGAAAATCTACTTTCACACAAGAGGTTGGCTAATTCCGTTGGATATCCCTTCGTTTGATTTACAAAAGTGTGCATTAAAAAAAGATCTCCATGATTTATTTCGGATTTTTTTTTTTTTTTTATCAAGCCGTTTATAGATATGGGCAAATCTCTGAAACCTCGAATTTTTGTGTCACTCTACATTCCTAATACTAATACATCATTTTTACTCATTTATCAGTGAAAAATTAGATTGCATATGTTGTGTAGATCATGTGAATACAAAAAAAAAATAGTAGCGCACAAATTTTCAAGTCAAAAATGCATATGATATACATATAAAATAGCGAAATTGGCACATTCGAAGATGTCACTCCTTCATTTTTATTTTTATTTTATGCTGTAAAATTTGGTGCATTAGTTGGTGATGTTTGAATTGGTAATGAATTGAAAGCATTAAGAGAGCAGAATGAAATGCAACATGTTAGAAGTATGTGCTCACAATAGGAGAAAAGTTATGAAGAGTCAAAGTGGTGTCACTACTTTTTTAAACTTGTAATATTTATGACTTTTATAGCGCACCATGGTTGGTGCGTACCTGAAATCGTTATCAGACAACATCGATCGTGTTCTAGGGCACAAAAGAAATGAATCTAGACGTTACAGGATTATGTGCTCGCATGAGAGGGTAGTTAAAATACAAATTATTGAAAAGTAGACAATACGTGCACCGAAGTAAAAACGCATACTTTTTATTGGCACATCGTCTGCTGATGAAAAATCCCGCTGAATACATTTGTGCACTGCTGTTTAGTACACTATTGAATCAAAATTCACCCGCACCATCTCCTTAACAATTATTCAAGAAGTTACGGAGCGAAAAGTAAATGCGAAAAATCCAAGATCATACAATTGCACGCGTTAGGTGAGCGGATTCACGTCACCTCACTCAAAAAAAAAACCGTCAAGTCACGGAACTTTGTGCCATTCAAAATATCTTTAGTACTACGGAAAAAAAAAATACAACTTCAAGGATTTCGAAAAAAAATTTCAAATGGCGGATTTAGAGCTATGTTAATTTTTGTAAACCGCTGTTGCACCGCTATGTTTGAAAATTCATATCTCCGAAAGTATCCATCGGAGCAGACTGATCCTGGAATCATTTTGTTTGTCAAAGAATGCGATTTTATACAAAAAAATTTAATAAAAAAAAAAACATTCATTTTAATTTTTTTTCGTCGGTTTTGGAGATGTCTTGAATAAAAATTACAAAAATATAAAAAAACGTTGATAACGATTGGTGCGTTGCTTCAAAACGTTGCACCACGTTAGATTCTGTACTCTAACAGCTGACGGGACGTATATTCAAAATTTCAGGCATGTGCTCAAGATTTGAAAATAAAAAAAAATTCCTCAAAAAAATTCGATGTTTCAGAGATTTGCCCATATACATTTTTCAGGAATGCACCAATTTGAACGTTTTTTTTTTTTTTTTTTTTTTTTTCAAATTGCGTGTTTGTCAATGAGTTTTTCAAAAAATTGATTACCTCCCACACAGCATTGAATATTCATGGTATATGTTTGACATGTTCTGAAAAAAATATTTGAATATTCATAGAATATTCACTTTCACCTCAATAATGTGTTTGGAACGTATAATGAACATGACAATGTCACCCTAAAATATGTGAAATTCATGTCCAGAAAATATTCACGGGGACAAACTCATGATTAAAGAGGCGCTGACGTGACAAACTATCCAACGCCTAGTCAGTGAGATCACACTTTTCCAGATCAATTCCTGGTCAGTGAATTAGCTAACTAGGTGCTTAGTAGAATTCCTTAACGGCGCCCTAGTACTTTCCGATGATCGGGCTAGCCCTCATATCGGAGCCCGTAATTTATTATCATGAAATGAGAAGCAATAATGGTAGAAAAAAAAAAAAAACACGGAATTTGATATATTTTATCGTCAGTTGACCCTACCTATTTATCGTATCGGCGATATTTTATTTTACATCCACTGAAAAAACCGCCGCATTTTTCGTCCCCGCCGGGATTTGAACCCACGTCCGCTCGGTTACTAGTCGCACGCCCTAACCACTACCCTAAACTATCATATGATATAAAACCGGACACTTTCCTGTTCTTCCACTTGTTCAGAGTCCATCAAAGTGTCAAGTTATTACTCGGAATATTTCAATGTCATCAAAATTTTCCATTTGCAGGACTAGATTGAAGTGCTTGTATATATTATTACGATTAATTACTGAATATTATATCATGTATTTTGCGTTTACGCGGTCATATGTTAGATATAAAAATTTTGATTTTAATTTTTTTTTTTTAAATTTTTTTTTTTTGATTTATTTATTTATTTATTTATTTTTTTTTTTTTCAATGAAAATTTGATTGGACTTGTTTCCTAATTTGTTGTATTTGAATACAAAATTAAAAAAAAAAAAAAAAAAAAAAAAAAACGAATATTTTGAAATTCAAATTTGAGTAAAGGCTAAGAGATATAATTCCGGGAAATACGCTAATTTGAAATTGTTATCCGCAGCAACGAATATACCTATACATCAGGGTGTGTCAGATTGACTTAAATAAACATAAATCTACTTGAAGTGGCAAATTAAAAAAAATGGTGACAAGGTCAGAAACTGGGCCACGGTCAATAACTGGGTCTTTTACCTTATTTGAAATTTAATCGATAAAAACACTCGAAGACATACGTGGAATATGTAGGGTCAATGTCCACAGCATATTAGAATTTCATATCGCTGAAATATCGTAGAATGTTCTAGAAACGTGCATGGAATATATAATATATTCACCTCAAGCCCATGGATGAATATTCTTCTGGACATGTACATAGAATATCTTTTATACATTCGGGATATTTTTTGAATATTGTGTACTTTTTTCGAATATACAACGAATATCAAATGCTGTGTGGGCTGACTGATCAATTAATTAAACAAATTTATTAATCGACAAATTAATCAATAAAATACAGATATTATTATATATATCCCAACAAATGAAAAAGAATTGAAACATATTGTGATTTTTCAATACGATTGAATCGGATTTCTTTTTTCGATAATTCGTATAAGAACGAATCGAAAAATGGCAATCCGAATACCTTCAAATATATAGGAACGAATAGAGAATAATGTTGGTATTATTTTTCAATAAGATTCAATTCGATTCCTTCATCCGATGATTTGTATTGAAACGAATTGAAAAACGACCCAATACATTTATTGTTTTTGTTTATTTTCGATATTATCCGGAAAAAAAATATTTTTTTTCACGAATATTTGATTCTTTTCCGAGCGGTATAGAGCACAGTTAATATTTCCAGGATGGTAAAAATCGTACAATCCATGACACTTTTCGACTTGATAGGTAAACTTTGATTCGTGAGGATTTACATCAATATGTATACTTTAAAAACATAAATGATAGCCAAATTTTACGGTCACTTCGGAGATTTTTGATGATTAATTAGTATACTAGTAGTAAGTAAATTTAATATATTGAGTGTGTCCCGAATTAAGGTGCTTTCCTAGGCAATTCCACCAGTCCTGAAAACATCGTGAAAAAATGTGATATTAAACGGAATATCTCTTCCTGGGCACCGAAATCAATGAAACAAAATACGTCGCGCAATTCTATGTGCGACTCCGAACATGTACAGCCCAAAAAATGTTCGTTTTGCGCGAAAATAGAGAAGATATTCATGAAAAACGGTTTTAGAAACGTTTTTCATGGATATCTTCTCTATTTTCGCGCAAAACGAACATTTTTTGGGCTGTACATGTTCGGAGTCGCACATAGAATTGCGCGACGTATTTTGTTTCATTGATTTCGGTGCCCAGGCAGAGATATTCCGTTTAATATCACATTTTTTCACGATGTTTTCAGGACTGGTGGAATTGCCTAGGAAAGCACCTTAAGACGAACTTATAAATAAGTTAATTCGTTAAAAAAATTGATTTGTACATTCTATAATTATGATTCAGTTCAATTCAAAATGAGAATATACCATTTTCAAAGCATTGATTCGGATTACATACAACGAAAAAAAAAAAAACTAATTGCCTTTCGTTTCTTATTTTCCGTGCTTTTATTAACAATTCACGCAGATCGGAAAAATTATGCCGATTCAGATGATTTGTATTCTCTTGAAAGAATTATTTCGGATCGGAAAAACTGTGCCGATTGATTCGGATGATCCGTATTCTTTTGAAAGAATTCATTTCGATGGAAAAAAAACTATGCTGATTGATTCGAATCGATTCGGATGATTCGTATTCTTTCAAAAGAATTCTTTCCGATTGAAAAACTATGCTGATTGATTCGGATGATTTGTATTCTATCAAAAGAATTCATTCGGAAAGATAAAACTGAATCGGATTCGGAATGGCAATAAGTTATTCTGAATAAAAAAATTGAATCCTATTGGCGATGAAAGTCAGCATCACCGCGAATAGGACGGGATAAAAAAAAGAACGGATAGAACCGAATAAAATCGAATAGACGAATTGAAACGAATAGATTGTGATTTAAGATTAGAATAATCTATACTGAATTCGGAAATTCAAAGAAACGGGATTGAAAATTCTGAAATCGATTCCGTTTCAATACTTTTTCGTTTGTTGGGATGGGCTTTTCTATGCGAACTGACCTAGTCGCTGACCCTCAACATTTTTGATTTTCCCAATTCTTTTTTTTTTTTTTTTTTTTTTTTTTTTTTTTACATGATCGATAGCTGTCGATAACTGAACAATATATATACCAATATTCAGATCTTTATCTCAATCCGTATTCGCGTTATAAATTTAAAGAAAAAAAAAAGGAACGAAATCATGCATTTGTTTACTTTCAATTATTTATAACTCCGACACGAACAAGTGTGTTCTTTTTTTTTTTCTTGGATTGTAGTTAGACATAACAATATGTTATATGTAGAAGAATTGCAACATGAGCTCGATCATTTCTATTGGTAACTGGCTTTGACGCGTAGCCACCTCGTGGCCAAAACCAGTACTACTCTAATCGGGTCATGTACATAGAGATATTATAGATGGAGTACGGAAAACCAGCCATGGACCATGGGCCTGAGGCTTCTTTTCCCTACTCTATCTATAATATCTCTATGTACATTAGGGTGTCCGTTATTTACCAAGTTGTTTTTTTTCTTTGCAGCGCCCCCTAAATTTTTAGTTTATGATCTAAAAAAAAAACATGAGACCAAAATAAGCCCTTAATATTCATATTAAACCGTGCCACAAAGACGATATATTTTCCATTTAAATAACATGCGATTTTGTCACTTTTTACATTTAATTTTTTTTTTTTTCTGAGCAAATGAATAAACTACTCAACAAAATTAAAGGCCCCCTCCTAGCATAACCTGCCATTTCCAGACGCCTTGACCGATTCACTTGAGATTTGGACCAAGGCTAGTCCAAAGTGTTTCCAACTTGGGCCCGAAGCCGATTTTCTGTATCTTCAAGGGTTGCGATGTGGCACTCCAAAAACCAACCCTCTGCGTAAAATCAAAGTCACAGGTCTGTGGCACCGGGTTCCAACACCGATTTTACTGCGCTTGCGTGAGTAAAAGTGTCATTTGTTGATAAAAATAATTTCTAGGTTATTCACTGTGCTGCTGGAAAAGTCTCATTTTATAAAATTTTACAAAAGCGTACGAAGTTTTCTGAAATTTCATAGAAATTGATAGCTTATAATTAACCTAAGAATTCTGGAAACTAGTACCAAATACGCGCAATGTAATACAAAATTTTGAATGTATTGAAATTTTTTTTCAGTAATTTTTTATATAATACAGTGAGAACCAGTTATTCTTCGATATCAACAATTCATTTATATCCAAATGGTAATACTTTTGCTGTCAAAGTGGAAAAATTTGAAAAATAACTAAGTTCAACTTTAACCTTTAATAACTTTGAAAAAAGTTAATTTATCGAAAAATCATAAGAGATCTTTTTTGTAGAGCGTTCAATTACCTACAAGAATATATGTCTTTTGTTGCTATATATTCATTTGCTCAGAAAAAAAAAATTAAATGTAAAAAGTGACAAAATTCCATGTTATTTAAATGGAAAATATATCGTCTTTGTGGCACGGTTTAATATGAATATTAAGGGCTTATTTTGGTCTCATGTTTTTTTTTAGATCATAAACTAAAAATTTAGGGGGTGCTGTAAAGAAAAAAAAACAACTTGGTAAATAACGGACACCCTAATGTACATGACCCGATTAGAGTAGTACTGGTTTTGACCACGAGGTGGCTACGCGTCAAAGCCAGTTACCAATACGCATTGAAATATGAAAAATCAATTTTCGTCAAGCTCGACCCCTTCGATTTTTTTTGAACAAAAATTACATAAATGTGGGAGCCGAAACCCGAATTTGGAGGACCAAGATGAAGACGGACCTCCAACTCTTTCGATTTTTTATCCAATTTTTGAAATTTATTATCATGCCGATTTATTGTAAGCAATTTTTCCGATGTTAACATTTACATTACATTCAACCAATGTTGTTCAAAAAATGGATGAAAAATGAAAATAGTATTGTTGAAAATACGAGTTCTTCAGTACCTAAAATCATATATGATCCAATTTTTAACATTCGGAATAATTTTTTACAACAAATCGCTGTGAAAATAAATTTCAAAAATTGGAAAAAAATAGAAAGAGTTGGAGGTCCGTCGTAATCTTGGTCCTTCAAATTCGGAGTATCTAAAGCTAAACTATCGAAGCTTTTATGTAGAGAATTAAATTTCATACGAAAGTATGTCCATCAAAATTGGAGTAAAATTTTTTTTCAGAGTTTTACGTGAAAAAAAAAAAAAAAAATTTCACGTGTTATTTATATGGGAAAATGGAAAATCGTTGAGCGTCTCCTAGAGTTGAGATATCGAGCTGCGCTTTTAGGAGAATTTGTTTTATACCTGAAAGAAACTTTTGAGATGATAAGACTTGAACAAAAATAAAAAATGTTTTTTTTTTTTTTTTACGACCCTAATATTTATATACTATGGGGAATTCCACGTCAACTGGACAAACCAAGAACATCGACCCTCTTCGATTTTTTCAGCGATTTTTCTTACGATAGCTCTTGGTTCAAAACCCTTGTCTGATTTTTTTCAAATTTTTTCATTCAACCGTTTTTGAGTTCTGAATTTTCGAAAATTCCAAACAGCGCCGTGATCGATTTTATTGAATAAATTCTCTAAAATACTATGGCCAACGACGAACATTTTTCGGTCATGAAAAAAAGTGGTAAGATTGTTGGTTCTATTTTTATTTATTTATTTTTATTTTTCGTCATCACGAACACTCTTCCTTTCAAAACTTCTATTGATGATTTGTTTTACATATAGGAAACAGCGTAAGGATACGAAAATCAGTTCATTGATGGAAAAAAAATATGAATAATAATAAGAAAAAATGATAATTGAAAAAAAAAATTTAATTTTTTTTTTTTTTTTTTTTATTTCCAATTTTTTTTTTCCATCGATGAACTGATTTTCGTATCGTTGCGCTGTTTCCTTTGTAAAATAAATCATCAATCGAAGTTTTGGAAGGAAGAATGTTCGTGATGACGAAAAAAAAATAGAAAAAAAAAAATAGAACCGACAATATTGCCACTTTTTTTCACAACCAAAAAATGTTCGTCGTCGGCCATAGTATTTTAGAGAATTTATTCAATAAAATCGATCACGGCGCTGTTTCGAATTTTCGAAAATTCAGAACTCCAAAACGGTTGGATGAAAAAAATTTGAAAAAAATCAGAGAAGGGTCTTGATACTGTATGAGCGAGTAGACTAAGCAAAGAAACAAAGATCAGAAAGACGCAACAGGAACGATGGAAATACATAGAATTAAGGAAAATGTAAAGTTGTAAAAGCCGTAAAGGCACGCAAATAAAACAAATATTACTACTATATATATATATATAATATATAATATATATATTTAGTATATATTTTGCGAGAGTAATAAGTTTCAAAAAACTTGTTAAATTAGTGTATAGATATTTTTTTATACTTTTTACTCTTACAATAAATTATATACTGAGAATATAGCCTAAGCACGTGTATTTGAAATGGGAAAATCCACCCTCTCGGTGAGAGGCTTAAAAGTTAAGATAAAAAATATGAAAAAATTATGGAATTGATACAACCTTAATTTATACATTCAAACAAAAAAGAAAAAGGCGCAGTGCATCCCTATAAGTATAACTAAATCATGATAAAAATAAACTGAAATTAAGAGCCTGCAATAATGATTGAATTGAATTTAATTCAATTGTTGACAAAAAAAAAAAAATTACCACGATCATTGAATTATAAGGTAAAAGTGTTACAGTGTAACGTCACTGCCCATACAGCACCCAATATTGTAACAATATTGCAATAGCAACAATATCTACAATATTGGGTACCGTTGCAACATTGCAACAATATGGTTCAATGAAAATGTAACACAGAGGGAGCAAAGGGGCAAGAAATCTAAAAACTCGCATGGCGTAATATATGGATGACCCCCCCCCCCCCCCCCCCCCCCCCCCTGAGTATCACCTTTTCGGTCTTCAATTCCTAAATCAAAAATCCCGCTCTAGATATTCCACTCTCAAAACTCAGACTTTCAACAACTCACCCTATTCAGACAATAAACGACAATTTGATTTGAAGAAATAGTCGTTTTACTTATTCTCGGAGACTTCTATTACACGAGCAACAATGTACATTTCGCGCCCACAATGTATTTTTTTTAGCCTTCTTTTTAGCCACTTTTGTTGAGGGGGTTCGAGGGTTATTCAATTCCAAAGTTATCATTAAAACGAATAAACGCATTCGTTCGAATATAGACGAAAACTCATAATTAATTCGATGAATATAATTCACACGGAAAGAGAATTAAAAAAAAAAAAGCGCGATACCCAATTTTTGTCGTAGGATGCAGTGTTTAATTCTCTCAGAGAAGCACCCCTCACTCATTTCCCACAAAAAAAAATCGCTCGGCTGGAATCATGCGTTATGAATCTACTTTTTCGACCTGGCTCTTAGATAAAGAAGATATAGCCGTATAAAAATATTGTACTCACCGTTCGGCTCTTTGAAATTTGTTGCGGTGGACGTATACACTGTTTCACTCCCAATTCAAAAGTTTTTTTTTTTTTTCAAATTCACTTACTTTTTCAATCAATCCGATAGGATCTATCGCTATTAATTAATTCAGCTTCGGTTTCATTCGTACTAGAGACGGCGAAATACCGAATCTCCTACCTACTCTCTTCTCTTCCTCTTCGTCGAATGTCGAGATATTAATTTCGGCGTCTATTCCCTGTTCCACCTATACTCCGTTCACGGAGAGACGATCCAGAGATCGAAACAGAACTCGTCCAGTTCGGTCAGATCCCGCCTAACGCTCCGCCCATTTTACCCTCTCCATGTCGCCAAGCGGGTCGTAGAGCTGAGCAGACCCGGCTACAGCCGACAAAGGGGCCCCGAGTCAATTTCGAACATTCGAATACTAACTGTGGCGAAGCGCCACAGTGCCGGAGGGACAAAACGTATGATATTTAGATACGGCGCTGAGTTGCGAGCCCCACTACCCCCACCCGACTCTCAGGCCGTTCGAAGCTGCGCGACGGCTGGATCGTCTCTCCGTGAACGGAGTATACACAATGAGCTCTGTCTACGCTAAGCGTATCCTTTCTGAACTCTGAAGCAGTGTTGCCAACAGCGAGTAGCGTAGTGTCTGAAATCATGACCGACAAAAGCACCAGAAAGCACTAGGTGTAATAAATTTCGTATGTATGTAGGGATTTGTCAATTGGTATACTTTTCCCGCGTTGAAACGGTTTCAAACTTTTGGCACTACTCGATATTATTATACCAAATAAATAAATAAATTCGAAAATACACGAATTATATATAATTATTATGTTTATTCAATATATTTCAGACTTATCCTCTAAGATTTCAGGTAACAAATAACAATATCTCCAAAAATTATGACATCACTCAACTCATTACCACAATACGTGTAGATATATATTTTAAATGAACTTAAAACGGTCAGTTGCATGCAATTTACTCGTCCTGAGGCGGTATATCTATCAGAATTTGAGGGTCTAGTACAATTAAGAACACAAACAAGGAAAAGCACTAAAATGACCTAAAAACACCAGACTTCAGCCGCAGCTGAAAATGTAATTTTTGGCTGAAAACGGAACCCCGAAAACACCAGATCTAGTGCCAAAAGCAACAGATTGGCAACACTGCTCTGAAGAGCGATCCTTCCCCTTCCACACGGCTTCAACACCGCCGTTCCTCCCCCCTGCTGGGGCTTGAGCGGGAATTACTTGTCCGATTTCGCCGGTAAACGGAGGAATATGGAACGAACAGACCAATCAAAAGCCAGAACAGGTTTGCTCGTTCCATGTTCCGTGTTTCGTGTTCCGTATGCCATTGGCGCCACTGCTACGTGTTTGTGGCCTGTGAAACTTCTTCTTCTTAATCCTGTGGCTTATCTCCAAAATAAGGATAGTAGCCTATATATATTGAAAAATATTTTCTTTCTTTTCCCCCGCTTTTAATCTGTTTTCAACTTCTTTTGGATTTTTGGGTTGTTTATAATTTTAGATTTTATTTTATGATTTTTAACTTTTTTTTAAAAAGGAAATTTCCTTCGAAGATAGGAAATTTTTTTTTTTTTTTTTCTGTTCATCGTAGAACTCGTTCTCATCTTTAAATTCTTTGCAAAGATTGACATATTGCCACTATCTTTTCACGAGAAAACTTCGGATAACGTTTTGGGCCTGTTCGAAGACGAAAACTTAAAAATGACTATGAGTAAAATTTTATCACTTTTTAATGAAAAATTAGAAAATGCCATAAAAAATAGGAGGTTCTATTTGAAAAACAAAAGTTCGGCCTCAATGGGCCCAGCAGAGGCCCTGGACCCAAAAACCCAGATGCTCATCTGATGTCCTCTTTTACATGCAACAACTTTTGTCCGAAACTTTTTTCAATCTAATGCTTAGTTTTCGATATGTTTGAGCACATTTTCTAAAATGGGACACCCTGTATTATTAGAGTGGTCCTTATAAATGAAGTAAAACAAAACAAAAAAAAAAAAAATTCATGCTAGAGCCCCTCAAATCGGCTCCAAATAGTGAAAAAAAAATTCCCTCATTTTTCCGGATTTTCATTTCATTCCCTTCGTCTCCCTGTTTGAGCGGGAATTTTTAAATGATTCGAAGAGATTTGACGAGACGAAGGGAATAAAATAAAAATCTGGAAAAATTGGTTAATTTTTTTTTTTTTTCACCATTTGGAGTTGATTTGAGAGGCTCCAACATGACTTTCTTTTTTTTACTTCATATAAGGCCCACCCTAATATTATACAGGGTATCCCATTTCAAACAACCCAGCTGAATATATATATATATATTTTTTTCCTTCGGCTTAACTCCTTCTCGGAATGTAGCCTAGTCCAGCTGAATATCTCGAAAACTAATGGTTGCAGAAAAAAATGTTTCGGATGAAATTTGTTGGGTTTTGAAGGGGACAATTGATAATCATATGGGTTTTGTATTTTGATGAGGTTTTATGGGGTTTTCATAAGGTAACTTGAGTTTTTTTTTCAATAGAAACCCCTATTTTTTAGTGCAGATTCGGAACTATGTGAAAGTATCAGGTATGTGTACTATACTTATACATGGAGAAAAATCGAGGATATCATACCGTTGAATCTGCTAATGATTCCACTCCAAACCGAAATTCTGTTTATCGATTTTACGGCCTGAAATTCTAATTTTCAGTAAGTATCCTTCGGATGTAAATTCTATGACGATTCGAATATCATTTCTCGAGTAAAATTTCTCTACGAATTCAGGGAAATAAATGAAAAAAAAAACTCTACTCTTAATATTTTCTGAGATATGTCGATTTTTATGGGAAAAAAAAACTGGTGAAAATTGAATTTTTCGATGTATTTCTCACTCAAGAAGATTAAGAGAAAAGGAGAATTTCGGTTTGGAGTGGAATCATTAGCAGATTCAACGGTATGATATTCTCGATTTTTTTCTATGTATAAGTACACGGAGAGAAGAGAATAGTAATATTTACCATTCCAACATAGTAACCAGACTTATTTCTCATAAAATCGTAAATGATACTATGTCAAATAGGATTCATTACTATTTTTCTGGTAATATTTACTATGCTACATGGTAACTAAGCAAATGTAATGTTTGAAAATCTACGTTACGATGTAACATAGTAATGGTTACTATGTTACATTGTGAATATTACTATTCTTTTCTCTCCGTGTAGTACACGTACCTGATACTTTCACATAAATTAGGATTCTTTCAATTCAAATTAGCCGCACAGTGCATTTTTGAATTGACATACTTAAAAATGCATGTGTTTTAAATGGGAAACTTTGAGACTTACCGGCACGGGTTAATTTGATTTTAAAAACCTCGCTATGGGACCAAAATTTCTTTATTTTTTTCTTGTCTATGGACTGTGGGGCTTCACTCCTTAAGATGGCATTTAACGTCCACCCTAATGTACATTTCCTCGTTACTGAGCTACAAAATTCAGAAATGACTTAATAGTATATTCTGCATCAAGGGAGCAAACAACATTTTCGCTCCCGAGGTGTAGCTTGCTGCCCGAGCGAGAGCGAGGACTCGGCGAGACGAGCGGACGCGAGGGCAGCAAACTACACCGAGGAAGCAGCGCCGGTTAAGACTTCGCGGGGCCCAGGGCTAAATCAAGAGCAGGGGCCCTCTTAAGACCCGTTCCTAGTCGCCCACGTCCTTTTGGTCAAAAAAGGATACATTTCGATTATTATCCGAGTCTAGGCGTAAAAAACGCAAAAAAAAAAAAAAAATGTGTAGCGCAAATCTAAATTCAGTTCCGAACGCATACGTCCAAAAACATGTTCGTTTCGTGCGAAAATAGAGTTTAAGAACCGATTTTACATTATTCGAATGTAACATCTAATTATGTAAAATTATGTAATAAACTCGAGCAATTCCTTCTGCTTTTTTTGCGAATTAAAACATGTGTTGACCGGCTCGCGCTGTCCGCGACACTTTGTCGTCGTCTCTTTAACATTATCTGTACATGAATATGTTTTCGGTACACACGTACTACTTTCAATTTATTTTATTTTTAATTTTAGAATATTTTTCTCTGAAAAAATTAATAGTATCATTTTATAAAACTCAAGGGGAGGGGTCTACTCCATTTTTACAAACCCGTCTATTTCTCGAATTTCTCTTTTTGGCAGCCGATGTTTGACGAGTAATGAGTTCGAATTGGTACTTATGATCGGATGGAATCGGGATTTTTTTTTTTTTTTTATTGACAAGTGTATTTATTTCGACTTATATCACAGTCTACGCATCAAAAATGCAAAATCGACCTCTGTAGCCCGATTCTATATGGAATTCCGAACACAACCATCTAAAAACATCTTTGTTTTCGACAACGATGAAGGGGCAAGACGTATTCCACGATTTTGGAGTAATTGCCGCTTCCAGCCGTGGAAAGCGCCAAAATTACAACAAGATCGTGGACTACGTTTTGCCCCTTCATCGTTGTCCAAAACAAAGATGTTTTTGGATGGTTGTGTCCGGAATTTCATATAGAATCGGGCTACAGAGGCCAATTTTGCATTTTTGATGCGTAGACTGTTATAAGTCGAGATGAATGGCACGCCCACACTTTTCAATCGAAAAAAAAAAAAGAATCCCGATTTCATCCGATCACCCGTGACGGTGTCGGTAAAAATCGAGTAGACCCCCATGCTTCGCGTGGATGAAATCCCCATTTTCAGACCTAATGAAGTAAAATTTTGTACTATACTAGACTCGCCTTCGGCTCGTGCTGCAACCTCACACTCGTCAGAAAAAGTTTTACCGCACTCGTATCGTAATGTATTTGTACTATTCTATGCTTATCGATCAGAAAAAAAACAATCTGTCAAAATAAAAATGAGCCTCATCACTACACAAATACCTGATCTCATTTCAAATTTAGATGAGGATTTACAATTAGCACGCGTATGCAAAGCCTATACATCTGTGGGGCCCATTGTAGAATATTGCAAGTACCATTTTTCCTGAATTGATTCTTTCTAGCAGGAATGAACGCTACATACTTGAAAACAAATTTCAATCATGATATGATTTTTGGAAAAAAAAATCGCAACTTAAAGTTTTTGAATAGTATAGCCTCTATGTATATGCTGCTGTGAGTCAGTGAAAAGTGGATCAAAACACCCTCTATATTTTTTTTTACGATCTCATGAAATTTGTTGTAACATATTGAGAGTATTTTTTTTTTTTTTTTTTTTTTTCCGAAAACGAGTGTTGGGGGCCCCTGGGACCCTTGGGGCCCGGGGCTATAGCCCCTGCTAGCCCCCCCCCCCCCCCTTAATCCGGCGCTGGCGATAAGAAATAAAGATAATACCTATGCTCGACCAAATAAAGATAATATTCAAGCTCGACCAGCCTCGACGCTCGTTATCTCAGAAAGCTATTCCGACTGACCTTTCAACTAAAGCTGTCTAATAAATATTTAACACAATTTAAGAATACATATACCCCTGAAGAAGAATGGACCCGAAAGTATCAGACTGGTCCGGAATCTGTGAAGCTGGCGAATATTCTATACCGTTTGAAACTTACCAGAAATGGTAGTCCGTATCTGATCCTTAAGGAAACTTCTGAGATCAACGATATCTGTGAACGTAAAGGGGTATAGGGTTTTGGAAAAAAGCGATGATTGTTATTTTAGTGGGACAGACCCCTATATTACAAACTTTTTACAATGGTGGATATAGGTATAATTGTAATGAATGCAAAACACAATTCAGAATCTCGAAGCTGATGATATACAAGAATTTGTTGTTGACTCGATATAAAAAAAAAAAGAAATTACTACAACTATTTCTCAGAGTAATCATCGCAAGGAGCTGCGATGTGAGTAGACTAAAAATAATCATCAAATTACACTAGAGTTAAAATTAATTGTAACTTTGTGATACTCCAAGGAAATTCTCTATACGTTACTGCCTTTTGTAAAGAACAATATAGAAAATAAGGCGAAATTATGACTGAATAATGTACGTACTAAAAATCTTCTGCTAGCGAAATATTCACGCAGTCGCTCAATTTAGGTACTATACAACAGTTCGAACTTTATACAAAACTGAAGGTTGATCCGATATGATTGATATGAACGAGCAGCTTCGTGGATTTTCTAATGCAGAAAAGCTTAAGGCCTTATCCTATTCTAGAAAATGAGCATACAGAGGCAATATTCAGAGCTGATATCGTTATAACTAATTAATAAAAAAAAAAACAGTTGCAGGGCACAATTTAATAGTATGGATATCTATTTGTTGACAACCAACAACAATGCAAGAGCTTCGTACAATCAAATGTATGGAACGACTAAGGGCTTAGATTGTCCAACGTGGGAGAGACAACAGGGATCCTTGCCGTTCTCGATGTTCTAGTATCGCACACCACACATTTCCTCGAGGCCCCAATCATCTGATCAATGACTCATCACTAATTCCTTACTCATTATCATCCAACCACGGATCTGCAATACTCCTAGTAATCAGTATTATAGATATAAGTTCCAAGGTGACGGTAGTTTCCTTGGTTCAGCCGATAGGAAGGTATTGGACGGCCACAAATATGGAAGGTACAATAGAATAATGTTGAGTAACTCTGGTGCTGGTTTCTGTATTCCTTCTATCTCCGAAATTTCTGTGGGCCAAATACTTGTTGGATTATGACGATGGCCTCGTATCTTCTTGCTAGGTTTTCATTGCAGTTTCTACCAGAACGAGTCGGCGGACAACGTTGTCTTCCATTCTGAGATTTTCTAGATTCTGAAGACACATCTTGACGGTAAACTTTGGCATAGTATAGTAGCCGACAGGTCTGATGCAGAGATTGGATGATGTTGATGAATTGACGTCTGATTTGTGGCCAATGAGAAGAAAGATTGAGGTTGCTTTATGGAGCAGTCCTTCTGTATACGTTTTACTGAGTCATTCACACGATGGATAATGCGATTTCATTCGATTGGGCTTCACCCCATCAAGTGTATGAGTAACGAGAGGCTTCTAGCTTGCCTCTGCACAGCTTCATATACTGTCCGCTGCTATAGCTTACTCATATTTGTGCGAATGCTTGCTCCTCTTTCCAGGACTGGTGTTTCTTCTCGGTGATATTTCATAGTAACTATGATCTGGACTTCCGCCCAGCGTAATGCTCCGTCGACATGAATGAATTGATAATCTGGAACCTCGAGTTGACGTATGGTGTTGCTTTACTGTTGTGGGGTCCCTCGTTGACTCGTTGCAGCAGATACAGATTCTTCATAACATACGAAAAAATTGCAAGATTGAACATGTCAATGACTTACATAGCGGACTTAAAAATCTATAGTTTTTCCTTGGAGTATCTGCGACGAGAGAAAAGTCGACCATGCTGCAAAAGTCCGATAGAGATGATAGAAAGATATATAATAATGGATGCATTTGAATTCAGGGAATTGATTCAAAAGTTCGTCTTCTAGCTGTTTTTCGACTCTGGATTATTCAGAATCTATAGGATCCTATCCGCAGTCTTATCAATTTCTATCGACCTTTTGCAACGAGAGATGTAGAAAGCATTAAGTAGTACGTTCACAGGTTGTGAAATGGATACTTATTTCATATATTAAAATATATTGTTCAATTGAAACACTCACTTGTCCATTATAATGCATCAAACATTCAATTTTATCAATATTTCTGTAATTTTACATCGACTCAATATTCATTAGGAACGATTCAAACGAAAATGGTTTCTCAAAGAAAGAAAATCGAATGTTTCAGTACACAGTTTAGACTTATAAAAACTCTACAGCTAATTTCTTTGTCATTCATACGAAGTGATTAAGTGATTATTTGATATATAAATTATAGGTAATACATAGTACATGAAAATGCAAAATGGTATACAGTAGAACTTCGTTCATCCGGCCTTCGATCAACCGAGTCTCCGCGTTATCCGAGGCAACGGACTCATCCGAGCACTCCATATTAATCGAGGTGTATGCTCGGATAACACGGAAAAACTCGAATAAAACGGATGGAGCCGCTATGCCTATGCTGTACGCGCGAAGTATTTTGCGATCGTCACCATGGTGCTTATACATATGTGCATACTTCTGTGATTGAATTTCGTTCTACAGCTTCAAATACATAAGAAATGATTTAACTTTTCGAATTTTTCACAGCTATCGTGTTATCCGAGTTTTCGCTCATCCGAGGTACCTCCTCCCCACATTACCTCGGATAAACGAGGTTCTACTGTATTTACTAAAGGACGTACCTTACCAATGATACATAAATGAATTTAATTTCTAGTTGAATATGTATTGTGTGCCAATATTTTTTCGGCTATGATTCCCCATTCGGCCATGGAAAATGTCATGTAGTACCTATAATGAGTGAAAAAAAAAAAAAAAATGACAATAATTATTCTTCATAAATGTGCTGAATATCAAATACCGATACAGAAAATGTTGATAAGGCACAGTGTGAAATGAAAACGGAAATAAGGACACCGTAAAAATTAAATTATTGAAAACATGCAGAAACTTATTATTTCTGAATGAATTGAATCTGGATGTGAATCAGATTCAAAGACAATATTGAGGCCAAGACTATTGCCCGACTGAGTGGCCTTTCGTTGTATTAATTGCAAATTGAAAATCTTCGGATAGGCTGCCTTTTCGTTGAGAAAGGTCTTTCCACACTACGTGACCTTTTTTTTATAAGCTGACGTTCTTGCGTTGGAACGTATGTTTTGGAATTTGTGGTAGTACGTCGTGAAAACTGTACTTCTTCATCAATTGGATTCTTGCATAGTTTGTCAACAGATATGATATGCTCGCGTCTACCACCGGATGCAGAACATGTGGAAACGGAATTCAAGCCTTGATTGATATGATGTTGTACATCAGGATCTTCTTCAATGCAGTTAGCTACTTCAGCCCTGAACTCTTCACGCGTCACCTTCAAATTTAGGCGTCCCGATATAGCCTCATACAAGTAATTATTTTTTCTATCGCCATTTCTGTTACTTTCTGATGCACCGCTGCCGTGAAGTAGGAACCGATTATTAATAAGTTCAAGTTGAATGACATGCATCTCTGCTACTTCGTTCACCGAAAATGAGAATCTGTGTTTCACGCCATTTTTTTCTCTAGCAATTATGGTAAGTCCCTCAATTCCTGATATCTTACTAATTATTTTAGCGCATGCATTAAGACAAGTTACATCCATTGGGACATTTTCACGAACCAAAGCGGCGAGCAGTTTATGATTACTTATTTTAGTTGTTAACTTGTTCAGGTTATTGTAATATTCATTCAAGGTATAAGTTTCAACTTCGGAAAGATCACTCGACACTGTAGCAAAACTGGATCGCTGACTTTCTTGATACTGCCGTGCCAGTTCTGACGACCGTTCAGTGTTTCTACCAATTCTGCCCAATTGATATCTGCGTTCAATCATTGTTTCACAATACTCCATCAAACAACCAGCGCCTTCCTTGAGTATCGGTCTTACAACATGTTGTTCCATTATTCTGCCTATTTTTTGATCTATCAAGGAATGCCACTGTTCAATTGATTCTTTTTTGAAGTTTTCAGGGGCTTTTGCTTCATCTCTGTTTCTGTCTAGGGCATTTTGGCCGGGACTTTCTTCCGGCTCAGTATCACCTGCAGTAATCATTAATCTTCTTTCCAAATTATTCATCAAACTGCCGGTAGTATTTCGTATATTGTCAACGTTTACTAAATCTTCTGCCGTTGGAACCAGGGCTATTACTGCGTTGACAACCTCGGTGAGTGAGGTATATCTAGTATTTTCGGTTCGTCTCATATTTTCTACAGCACTTTCTATTCCTTGTGTCGCAGAACGCCCTGTCTTTGAAGCAATCGGTAAATATTTTTCTACGAGACCTGTTTCGTTGAAGAAACTATCAGCCAGATCAGCTACCAGTTTCACTGCTCCTTCATTTCCTAATAACTGATAGATGCCGTCTAAACCTAGACGTACGTTATGGTCCTCCATCTTCTTCTTAATAGCAGATAGGAAGGCAGAGCATATATCATCACATAACATTCTGAGGAAATTCTTAATGATAACATCTACTCCACCATAGTCCAAATCAACCGTTGCTGCATCAATAGTTCTCAATATAAGTTGGTTATCCCCTGCCATTGCCACACCTCTCATCGCAGTATTCAGCAGTTGAGAACTTGTCGTTTGTACTACATTTTCACCAATATCAAACGTAGATGTGGTTACTTTCGAACCAAACTGTAATACCTTAGCGAATTTCGATAATAGAGCTGTGACACCACAAGTAGCAACAGTCAACATTAAGCTCTTGACTTTGTGTCGTACATAATTCGTCCAGCTAAAGTGACCTGACCACAGGAGTTTGATCCCATAAATGATATCGCTTATGCCTTCAGAAATGAACGAAGCAGCAATCGTCAAAGCCGTTGAGAAAATTTCTATTACAATACCTGCGACTATTTGTATTACTCCCATCAGTATCACTATTCCAGTATTGACGAGCATTTGCAAGGACCATTTGCTTTCCTCTATTCGTAGAATTTGATCTAAGCCATTGAGAGTAAAGATGTTCACTTCTTCTGTGCATCTAGACCCATCCAAGCCTTTACTTTCAGTTAAAGGTTTAAGGTTACTCTCGCCATTTTCCAAGGTATTTAATGGGCTCATCGATTGTTCGAGAACTCTGATAATGTGTTTAATTGTAGTTTCTGCGCCAAGTTTCAATCTGTCATCGATAATTTGCTGAATTGTTTCTTTTACATCTTCAAAGGAAGTGAGTTCTTGTCTCTCCACCTTGCTCTTCACAGAGTCATTGATATAGTACTGAGGTTCAGAAACGGATTTCATTTCCACTAGACATGCGAAAAGAGGATCTGTTTCCGGGACATCAGGTTCGCTTTCGTCAACAAAGAGCCACCCTTTCTCTACTAAATGACTGTACAGCTCATCAGTATTGTATATTTCTGGAATAAGTCTACTTTCAGATAGCATTGATTTCAAATCATCTTTCGTTAGTGATTGACTGTAAATGGTCTTCAGTTTTTGTTTCAATTTTTTTATTTTCGTCTTATATGTGACCGGACTTATAATGTTGTGATCAATCAATTCGTAGATTAGATCATGATGTGGTTTGCTCAGCAACCGCTTGTCAGTAGGAATGTTTTTGTTTTCCAGCTGTTCTTTGATTATTTCAAGAGATGTTCTATAGGTGAAACATAGAGACAGTAGTCCTACCACAGCATTTCGATAAATTGGATAAGCAGGTAATTGAATTAGCTTGATTTTACTACAGGGAATAACAAGCCGATAAATATCATTTTCTGAATTCACCTTTTTTAAAATATTCTCTTCTACAAGCCCTGTCAAGATTTTTTCGGCGTCGCTGCTAGCGATATTCTCTTTGCTGAAGTCATTCAATGTAATAGAATCATAACGAGGAAGAGATGATGCAATTTTAGTCAAATCTATGCGTGCTTTTCTATTGGATGTGAAGACCCCTTTCTTCTTTAGAAATTCATATTTCTGATCATCGTTGGCTAACACTTCTCGAAGAACACTCTTTTCGAGTATGATATAGTCTTTTTGTGGGTCAGACTGCATCGGATTAAGGATAATCTCATTCGGATCATTATACTCCAAGGTTTGCTGGTGCAATTCTTCTTTGACGATTTTGTTGCGAAGTGAACGTGAGAATAGATGATCAACTTGGTGCAACTTTCCAACGTCAATGATAATACACTTGACTTCCTGACCTATGATGTTCTCTTGGATCAACAGTTTCCAGAAGTCTTCTCTGCTAGGTAATTGAATGCCCTTCTTCAATGTTTGTTTGAATTCTTTTTCATCCATTTCTCCATCTTGTAACGCAGAAAGACAAGTCTGCAACTCTCCGAACGATAATCCGTACTCAAAACTGATTTTGTTACACACTTTTTCGGAAATATTATTTACTACGTTTGGCCCTTTCAAAATACCATTGTTTAGCAAATTTTCATAGATAGTTTCCGATAAGTCTGCATTAATATCAATATTGACAAATGATTTTGGAGTAATGGGCTGATCAAAAACATCATCTATGGATTGTAAAAAGATATCGTAAAGGTTGCTGAAGCTCTTTTGTTGTTCTTGGTATGTATTAATCTGAATGATGCTGTTCTGATTGTGTTCTTTCATCATTTTAATAGTACCTGCTGCACAAATGGAAAATCTATGGTGCTCTTTGAAAAGTCTTTCAGCTTCTCGTAATTCCATTTTAAACTCTTTCAAACTTTGTTTGAAGAAAGGCTTGTTTTTGAAGTCAATATTTTTCATTAGTGCAAAAGCTTTGTAATAATGAGCTGCTTCAGAAAAGCACGGTTCCAACTCAATGACTTTATCAAATAGTTCGATAGCATCGTCATATTTTCCAACTTGGCAGAAATGCTTACCGAGTTTAACCATTTGCACAGGCTGTCCCTGAACCCAAATATCACTATCTGCATCTGCTAAGTTATTCAATTGTAAAATAAACTCTTCCAGTGAATTCTTTAAATCAGTTTCACCTTCTTCGTCCACAAGATTTTCCAAGCGTTTACTATTGTTGTCCAGCCAGAAAGCCCATTTGTTTAAACAACTTTGCATTAGAATTTTTTGAGCTCCAATATGTACGTTCTTCTTAGTGAGATTTTCACGTAAGATTTTATACTGGCTGTTAAACTTATCGAAGCAATACTCCTCAGGGATGATTTGTGCCTCGTAATGCGCTTTCATATCCGGTATACGCAATGACTCTTCCGCATCACGCTGCTTTTTGAAATCCAGTATTCTCAAGTTTTTATATTCTTTTCCTTTCGAATCCATTATGATAAGTCGACCAGAACCTTTGTCTCCACTCCTGGCTCCTCGTCCAAATGCTTGCTGCTCTATTCGGCTGTTTTTAGGTAAATAGGTCAAGCAAACATGTAACCCTTCTGCATTTCTCAATTCCTTTGTGATCTTTATGTCCGTACCACGACCGCACAGATTTGTTGCGATAATAATGTGCCCTGGCCCCAACTCTTTCGTACCTTGGGCTATGTCCAACTCATTGTAATCTCGTGTATAAGTATGAATATTCCTTACACCTCTTTCCTCGAAATTTCTATACAAATCTTCTGCATCATTTATGGTTTCACAGATGATGAGAACCGATCGTTTTAGTTTGTCAGTGAACTCCTTTGCTTCGGAGAAGATTTCATCAATCCATGCTTCTTTCTCAGTACAAAGAATAGGTTTTTTCTCGGTAAATTGCTTAGGCATAGCTGTAGGTATGGTAACAAAATCGACTCTGTGTATCTCCAATAGTAAATCTCGCTCTCGTCCAGATCCTAAGGTGCCTGTCACGCCATATAAGTTTTTATAGATTTTCAAATACGAAACATTAGAAATAAAGACAGCTTTCAAGCTCTGCATAGATAACTTACAACCATGTTTAAGCTGTAAGTATTGATGCAATGCTTCGTCCCATTGTGAATTTGCTTGATAGGTTCCCGTATCCCTGTCGACAATCGTCACGTGGGGATTCATATCTTGACTGGTTCCAGTTTTGTCTGCATCCATTACATAATCATGGCCTTCTTGCATTACGGTAGCTGTTATAGCGCTTTTAATCCAAGCTTCCAAATGTTGTTCGATAAACGGTTTGAGGTAATTGGGAACATGTATCATCTTGATTCTGTCAATAGATTCCTTTAGAAGATAGAAAAGACGATTTTTATACGCGTCAAATTTAGGGAAAAGTACTGTTTCAAGTTGGGTTTCATCGATATTTTCTATTAACATCTTACCCTGATCGTCCAATACCTCGGCTTCGATCAACCGGTCCCATATGATTGTTGCCTGCTGAATGTCTAATTTTGAATCAAGTTTCTTCACATCTTCTTTTGTAATCACTCCATACAAATCATTCAGCACTGATTCTTTGATTGTTTCAATGTCAAAAATGGAACAGAAATCTTCGCGATTTTTAGCCGGTCTATTAACCCACTGCCAAATGTACATATGGAGAGATTCTAATTTATCCAACCCTGGAAGATCGTGAGATAGATACAGCATATTGTTACCTTTATCGAGCAACATGCTGTCCACTTCGTCAATGAATACATTTTCAAAATTACGATCTCCTAAAATATTCTTCTCATAAAATCGATCGAGTAAGTAGTCGCGTTGGAAGTTAGACAGATCGCCATACACAACTTGACCGCTTGAATATGCTCCTCTTCTCTGTTCGATATCTTCGCTACAATTGTGAGACACACTGATGTCAAACAGGCTATATATGTCTCTATTACCATCGGCGTCACGTCTAGCTAATACTGATGAGCTGGTGATTATATCTACTTTTTCTCTGCAAATAGCTTTCATGATCGACGCTGCTACCACGATTAACGATTTTCCCTCTCCAGTAGACACCTGTGCCAAAATGTTTCGTTCATTTGCAAGCAGAGCCAGTATGGCTATCTTTTGAGTGTCGCGAAGTTTGAATTGTCTTTTTAATTCTATTGCTCTATCTATGACGGCGAGCATACCGATGCGAGCCTGTTCGATAAACTTCTTTTTCTCACCTTCGACTTGGTAACTATCTAAACAGTCTCGGAACATATAGGAACGTATTTTGAGGTCATCTTCGTTCATATCGCCCGCAGTCTCCTCGGTTGTTGCACATATTTTTTTGCAAATTATTTCTATAGGGTCCTCAGATTCAGGTGATCTGTTTGAAGTTTCTTCTGAAGTGATATTATCACTTTTAATCCATTGAACAAATTGTATCAATTTGCTCACAGGATTGCCTGAGTTTTCATTTGCAGGTGAATTTTCGAAAGTGCCTTGTGAGGTATTGGTAGTACTATTGAACCAATTAAAAACTCGTTTGAGTGTACCCTTAATCTGTCCGTCTGTAGCAGGTTTTTCCTTGCGAATACTATCCAAAGAGTTTTCAATTCTGGATAACTGGCCAGTGATGTTTTCAGAGGTGTGCGCATTATTTCGAATTAGTTCAACCAATTGCGTCACGTCTCGCTCCTTTTGATCATCAATATATCCTCTATCCATTTCCGATTTCCATTTGGTGATCCTACATCTCGAAAGCCTTCGCAATACTTCTGTACTCAGATTCCATCTCTCGGTATGAAAATTAGATAATATATCAATAAGTACGTCACATAATACATTCTTATTCTTCAGAATGTCCACAAATTCCTTCACCAAAATTGGACCACAGGAATTTTCCAAAGCTAACAGATAGTAAGAAGCTTCTGATAAATCTTCACTTCCCTGCCATTTACTTAATTCTGATAGTTCATGAGTCCAATATCTTTCTTTCAGAGCATCGGCCCACTCCCGTAAGTCTAGTTCTTCCAGGCTGACTGCCTCATTCGGGATTTTACCAAGAAAGTTCAAAGCTTCTTCGATACAGTGCATAGAATTACGACCGAAGGATTTATGTTGGTCTAACTTCGACGCCAACGACAATAAAATTTCCTTATTCTTTACCATGGATAGATATTTTCTCCATTTAGATTTGTCCGGGAATGGTTTTTTGAAGTAATTTTCGAGTTGCAGTAGCACTAATTCATCTACCCAGCTATTCTGAGGGTATGCAGCAACGATCCAACAAAAGATGATCAGCTCTTTTCTATCCTGAATCACGGAGGTGAGAATAGAATTCACCAGATAACACAATATCTGAAAAGACAGGTGTCTTCCATCGTTGGAAAAGCGACTCGATAGATAATGCAAGATACCACGTTGACCAGTATATTGGGACGTAATTTTTTCCAAACGTTTTTTCATCTGTAGTTTTTCGTCTGGGCTCTCCAAGTATTTTATGATTTCGTTTATGTCTTGCTCTTCGCGAGCAAGGTATTCTTTATCAGAAATTTCGTTGTCCGAACAACAAGTTAATTGAGTTTCCAAAGCATAGTCAGACTTTTCTTCTAGTACAGACTCATTCTCTGCAACATAATGTATATAACTGTCTCCTAGTATACAATCTTGATCGGTCAAGTGATTATATTTGACTTCAACATAGCTTTCTGAAAGTGGACCATTTTCTCGGACGTATTTCTCATGCGCTTTGAGGACATCTGCATTTTCACAGCATTTCTTCCAGTCATATTCAAAATTCTTAAGCTGATGGTCGAAGCGATTGTGAAGACCGTTCAGAAGATCGTATTTTTTCATCTCTTCCTCTAGTTGACTTCTTGCAGATTCATTTGTGGTACTTGCTATCCATAAAGAGTATACATGCTCGTGGCGCTTCAGTTCACTGTGAAATGGTTCGAAAAATGTATTGAAAAACTGTGCTCGTTTCTCTGATAACTCTCTAAATTCGCTATAGTATTTTTTGACCTCCGGATGGACGTTCTCTGATTCTCCCACTTCCAAAATATATGCTTTGATAGATCGCTCCAACAGTTCGTCACCTGTGTCCTCTAACTCTTCAGTGCCATATTCAGAAATATTATCGTATTCTTCGCTGCTATTTTCGAAAGACGAGTGACTGTCATTTTCAGAAGCATGGTCAGGGGAAAATCTGTTACTCTGCAAATAATCATCAAACTCTTGTTTTTTGGTGAATTCCTTAGTCTTTGCTAAAATATTGGCATACGTGAGGCCTTCTTCCGTGCGCCCTTCTTCTAGTCTCAAGTATTCTTCGTCAATGTTTAATTGCCTGAGTTCATCTCCGTGCTTTAAAACATGAATAACTTGCTCAGAGGAAGGCTTGTGATTATCTAACATATAGAATTGATTATTTTTCTCTCTATAATACAATTTAATATTGACATCAAAAACATGGGCCAATAATTCCCTGTAGCATTCCGACAATGGACCATTTTCACAAAGATGATCCCTATATTCACGAAGAAAACCTTCGTCTCTACAGCATTCAGTCCAAGGGTATGCTTTCTTTAGCTGATTATTATAACAAAGGTACAGCGCGCTGAGAAATACATTTTTTCGTATCTTTTTGCTCAGCTCAATTCTGGCCAATTGATTATTGTTACGTTCCATCCACAAAGCAAATAAACGTTTATCTCGTTGAAGTTCAGTACAAAGTGGCTCTAAAAATACGTTCAAACTCCGATCATGTTTTTGTAGAAACTCTTGATATTCAAGGTAGTACTTTCTAACGTCTGGATGTGATTGCTCGGACCTGCCTACTTTTAAAACAAATATCCCGACAGAGCATTTCAATGATTCGCAATCTGCGCCGTTCTGGATATTATCGCGAAAGAATGTATAAACCTGTTCTCGCTGTTCTTTCTCATTCCTATACAAATATTGATTCAGAGTTCCCAAAATGGGATGGGAAATGTCGTTCTCATTCTGTTTAGCCACGGTGAGGTACCTTGACACACTTTCCGGTATGACCATTGAGTTTTCGAAGTTGTGATCACCTGGTAATTGATCTGCAATTTCTCTTAACATAGCGAATCGATATTTCTCGATTAGAATTTGCTCTAGGTTTCGTTCTTCACTATTTTGAAATGAGCTATTCTTCTTCCTTCCAACTTCTGAAAATAGGTGATCAAGTTCTGAATAGTTGAATTCTCCATTCTTCAATACCCTATACTGGCCATCCAGTCCTCCATCACTAGTCAAGAGTTTAATTAAACTTTCAATATCCATATTATTGGTATTCCCAGAGGGACCGGTAGACGTTGCAGCAGTAATTGTACTACGACGCATGTCTCTATTCTGGGGAGCAGATTTAACATGTCTAACTTTCATCTCTGCTCGTACCTTGTCTTGTTGCTCTGCATTTTCAACTATTTCTTGCAAGGCGCGTTGCATAATGTTGTCTAAGGTGACTTGCGAACTTTTTAAAGCATTCTGTTCTATAGCGCTGTAACAATGAGAATAGTCAGCCATCATTTTTCCCTGTAGAATAATCTTTTTTTTTGTAGCCAAGGCCTGATGTTGACGTGTATTATCCTGTCTAGTATTCATCTGTTCGTTATATTTTTTTTCTTTCCTCTGCTCAACCTCACCAGTTTGCGTGATTTGAGCATATTTCTGATGATAAGGGCACCATACTGAATCCTTCGGAGCAGAACCCCAAGTTGTATCATGATATGTGAGTTTAAGCTTGGAGCATTGATCCATACCATAAAATTCAGCCCTTGACCAGTGCTGGTAATCTGCATAGCCCATATCCCAGGCATTTTTTCCATGATATCCGTAGGAGCCGCCGTCTCCATTTTTTCCCACTTTACCTCTATTGGCGTACACGTAAATGCTAGTATTAGATGTAGTTATAGTACCTTCGTATCCTCCTTCACCTCCTAAGCCATATTCTCCGCCACGTCCTCCTGATTTTCCAAGTGATCCTCTGTAGAGCAGAAAGGATTGCAAACACGTACCTAGTGAAGCACTACAATAGGAGAACGTTATTTCGTTTCCCTCCCTTGTTTTCACTGTAATGAACTCATCTCCGTTGTCCAGTGGAGCTTGTGTTTTCTTTATCGATGACCTCATGATATTTTCAACAGTTTGATCAAATAAACGCCCACGCTTCAATCGATTGTTCACAAATAGAACAACCGAAGGGAACTCTTCCTTAAATTCAGTGCCCGTGATACCTTTGCCATCATCACCGTCACGTCCGTTTCCACCATTCTGGCCTTTACCACCTCTTCCACCGTGAGAAATGATAGTAAAGCCGTCTGGATCCTTTATCTCATCTGTTAGAATTGAAATGTTACCGCCACTTTCTCCAGCGAGTCCATCTGCCCCCCTCTGACCATGACCATTTTCTCCAGTCCCAGCATCAAGAGAATAGATATGACGGTTGTCTTTCCCCGAAACATCCCAAGCGATTTTATCATGGATTTTCATTCTTTTAACAAGAATAAAAACATTCTTTCCATGCCAAATCTCATTCTTAAGATCCACGTCAACGTGCAAGATAACAGCTCCAACAATGCGTACTTCTTCAATGTCAGGGTTACTTAAAATTAATCGTTCTAATTCGGGTAGAATTTTGCTCATAACGATGCATTTTCCTATTACCTCAATGACCAACCGGCCGTCCAATGTCTTTTTTTGCATTTTTACTGGTTTGATATAGATTTTAATAACTTCTTTGAATGTCTTTGTCAGCGAAGGTTCCTGTTCACTTCGAAAACAGTCTGTTGTGTTTTTCAAAACTATAACTTCTATTTCACTGGCATCGGCTTCAAGATTCCTAATTCCGTCTATAAGCTCATTGAATGGTAAATTACCATCACAAAAGCTCTGTAACTGCAACTCGTCAATGATCTTGTGAAAACTTTTAGAAGCGAGTAAAAAATCGATAAATGCTTTTAAAAAATCTAATTCTGGCTGGACAAATGCAATGCAGGCAATGATTTGCTCAGAACAAATAGTTTTGAACTTTCTTATGAAAGTGTTTTCATTATTTGAACCAATCAAGCTATGGTGTTCCATCAAAAGGCTGTAATGGTGCAATTGATTAAAGGGGTCAGGAATTTGTTTCAAATTTTTAACAGTATGCAGTGAATTAAGTAGGTCTTGTAAAATGTCATGATTTAGATTCCCAGACAAAAGATTGTGCTGATTATCTTCTAGAAAACTTGCCACCTCCTGCACCCAATATTTCAGGCAATATCCTATATATTTCTCTTGAATGTAAGCGTTGTCAATAGTGCTGAGTGACAGTTTAGCATATTGTTTTTCTCCAGTTTGATCAGTGACCGGTTGAACATCGCTTCTACGTTGGACGATTTCATTCCGGATGACTTCTTTAACTTGGTTTATATCGCTTTTACGTTCACCAACTTCGTCTCGGATCAAATCTTCGATCAGCTCCTTATAATCCATTGGAATATCCATTGTTGTACCCAGTATAATTACGGGTTACAGTGATAAGAAACTTTCGAAAATTTCTTTACGAACCATTTGCTCATCTTTGGCACATATAATGGCAGCTCAACTAAGTGATGATATTTTTCAAAAACCAAAGAATCACGTTGCACCCCAGCTATCAGAGAGCTCCGTGTGTCTCCCGTGTTCCTTCAGCCCGGCACAGCAACTGAATCTGATGGCAAATTAACAAGTATTAGTCAAATAAACATGTGATATAATTTTTTTTTTAATAATCACGTATTAGTCGACTTATTTATCAAAGAGATGTGGATTTCTATTCAATGTTCAATCATTTCCATAATTCAACATTCAATGTCATTTGTGAGTGTACAGTTTGTGTTTGAGACTAACTACAGATCGCATGAGTTGAATATACAGGTAAAATTTGCGTGTGACATTTATTTTCTTGAAAGAGAGCTAATTCAAAGTAGCAAACGCTAAGAGTTAAACTATCGTTGGAAATGAACTTTCTATTTCTCTTGAAAGTTTTACAGGTTTGACAATGAAGCTGAGCAATATTATTTTAATGGAAAAAGCTCGACTCTAAAATGACGAAGATAGTGAAAAATGGGTTTTGCATAGCCTTGCGCCATTTGTCTAAAAATGTCGCATGACTTGATAACGTTCAAATCAGTTTAGAATGCGCAGCACGATTCTCGACTATATTTATGGCTAACAGAACTATGATTAGATTATCAACCACAACGCGCTGTGGCTGATTGCAAATATATGAATGTATAATGTGTAAGCTCAGCAAAAATACTTAACGCAGTACACTGCGATCTCTTGAAATACATACAGTTAATTTTCAAAACGATTTTCATTCAACATAAAACAAAATAGATATAAACTTGTTGACATTAACAAATTTTACAATATCCGCAAAAATGTTCAAAAACACAAAATGACGTGTAAAAATTGAAAAAAATAAATAAAAATTGATGCCAAGCCGGTTCAGTTGGTTTTCTCCCCTTCGAATGAGAAATAGGGGAGGAACCCGATTTCGTAGCTAGTTATCAGAACAAAAGTAAATAATTACAGATAGGTAAAGAAGGAATGGAAGGGAAAATTAAGAAGAAAAAAAAAATGGAATTTGAAAACGGGGCGCGAAATAAACATAAAAACCCCCCTTTCATACTATGAAGTTGCAGGAGGATGGGGCTCGGATATTGTTTGGTGTCAGAAAGCATCCTATAATTTTCGAAAATTTTCAATTCCATCGAATCCCGTTTTTCTATCCGCACAATCGAATTCAAACGAATTGAGTTTATCTATATATTAATCTTGGATTTGTGGAATAAAACATCGTAGATGCCGTAGACACATACATACAGAGATTAAGTTAGAATTTTAATACAAAAAAGCCTATTAGGAGACGTTCAAGTATTACGTAAGCAGGCTTAGTGTAGAGAAATGTAGAGAAATTTCGCCTAGTTCTATTCTGGAATATTTCCGAGTTAGCAAATTTTTTACAGCTTCATTTGATACCCAGGATCATATCCTGAAAAACTCAGTGTATGGTAGATCCGGGTTTGGAAGATACAAAATTATTAACAATTGAAAGCGCCTGATTTTGACGCAATCTTTTTATTTATCAAGTTTAGAGAAAAAAGTTTCAGACAAAAATTGTATATCTAATTATCCTCTACAAAATCGGTCGTATAAAAAAATTACGTAGCGTTAATGGTTTGGCTGTAAATTGCAACGGAAGACTCAGCACCCCCAAAACTCGGTTCTTTTGTTTATTGCATGCAGGTCAGTGAATTATCAACGCTCACAGTTGGAACTTATCGTCAATGCAGAACCGTATTTTCCTAAGAAAAGCGCGCAAAGTTTTCCCGGCTAGAGTTCAGCAACAATGAATTTTCGCCTGAAATCTGCCCTTGTTTTTTTTTCTGCGAAAAAGGCCGTTAACAAGGAAATAAAATTTTCGCTTATAATAACAAATGGTAATAACTTCGTCAATTTTCAAGTTACCGGAAACATTCTTCAAGGATCTGATAGATGTAAAAACCATCTGTAGACTCTATTTTCGCACGAAACGAACATTTTTTTGGACGTATGTGTTCGGAATTTAAATAGAATTTGCGCTAAGGCTTTGGTCTTTTTTGCGTTTTTGACGTCTGGGCTCGGATAATAATCGAAATGTGACACATTTCGACCAAAAGGAGGTGGGCGACTAGGGATGGGCCTTAAGGTGCTTACCTAATTCCACAACATTGTAATAAACGCGTGCAGAAGGTGCTATTAAACGGAATATCTCTGCCTGGTCACCGAAATAAATGAAACAAAATACGTCGCGCAATTCTATGTGCAGCGACTCCGAACACGTACGGTCCAAAACATGTTCGTTTTGCGCTAAAATAAAGAAGATATCTATGTAAAACGTTTCCCATTACCTCATTTGGATAAATGATGAATGGGAAGTTTTCCAGACCGCGTTTTTTGCGAGTTTCGTCGACTGTTTTTTCAATTGTTCTTTTTTTTTTCTTTTTCAACCCAGTTCGATTCAATTGGGTCGGAAAAATTCGAACCTACACGGAAAAAAATGAGCAGCTGGATATAGGATAATACTTTTTTGCAGTAGAAATGACAACAATTGTGGTAACATTTACTCATTAGGACATTGAAATTTACTTGCTCCTATGTACCAAATACTAGAATTGTGGTAATTTCTACTACAAAAAAGTGTTGTCCTATATGTAGCTGCTCAACATAGTAAATTCAGCAACAATTTTTTTTTATTTTCCGCGTAACCTGACTATACATGGTGCTGTCAATGTCACCTTGCTGCAGTTAACGAATACTTCGGAAAGTCTGCTATTAGACGGATCGATATACTTTCGCTATATACCCACTTTCAGGACGTTCATAAAACTTCCTAATCGTGGGGTAGGTCGAGTGACCTAACTTTAGCGGCTACACGCGTATATACATATGATAATATGATTATAAGATAGGGCGCACTGCTGCACTTCACATTACTTTGAAAATAGATATTGGCTATAGGTTGGATACTGCTGTCGCAATCTATATCAGATAATCGACAAATTATCCCGAACGTGGCGAGGCACTGGGTCACGTCACTTCTCACCTTCGGCCCAAAGCGTGAATGTCTATAGTTCTCTGGTTGTAGCAGCGTTGTGCGAGGAATTAAAATTTTCGAAGTTGAAAATGAAAACATACGTAAATTTCACGCGGTTGCAAATTCTGCTCTATTATATCGCGAGCTTCGTCGGTCTGGCGCCGTTTCACGTAAGGGACAACATCCTTCGTCCGGTTGGCTTCCTGCGCAAGGCCTATGCCATAAATCTGGCGATTCTAGTTTCATTATTCACATATTTTGCATACTTCAACGTACGAGCTCGAGGAATAGAGGTCTCTTCTGTGAATCAATTCGTCTTCGCTATGGTGCTGATTCTATTCGTGGGAAACTTCTGGGTTACTTTATTGGTTTTCGTGTTCAAGAGTAACAAAATGATTGACATAATGAACCAAATAATCGCGATCAAAGATGGATTGAAGACCTTGGGAATCGAGGATAATAGTGAAAAAAATTGCAAGAATTTCTACGCAAAAATTATTGCAACGAACAGCATAGTTTTCTTAATGAAAATAATCGTTGCCTCTGCTCATCATGATCATGACCATGATCACGGCACAATATTTTCAGCAATATTTGGGATCGGAATTATTATGATAAGTATCCATAGCCACAGTGCGATCTTGATCTTCGCTGAAACGATGATTTGTATCAGAAAACTGTTTGAATCTCTGAATCACAAGCTGCAGGGTGCCGAGAAACCGTGGAATACAGGAAATATTCAATTGTCCGTCGAAGACATCCGGATGATCGGAAAATTGCACAGAGAGCTTCGCGGATTAGCGGATTCTGCTACTAATTTTCATACAGTTCCGATACTCTTCGCTATTGTCCGAAACTTTATCACTTTACTTTCAGACTGGTACTCGATGTACACGCACGTGTTTATCCTGCACGATGCCATCCTCCTACCCCACCTTTCCATCGGGCTGGTGGCCCGAACGACGGTCATAATTTTGGAATTACTTTTAATCGCACATGCGTGTACTTCGATGTCAAGAGTGGTAAGGAGTTGCTAAAATTGGATTCATTACTTAGTACCTTCCTTGTAATAAATTTCGATGGGTTTGTGTAAAATGGTGATTCTTATAATTACTGACAAATCAAGTGATGCGGCTGGATAAAATCCGTTTTTCTGTTTTGGGGATAGGGCAATGCTACCAACGCCATAGTGCACGAAGTCTGGAACAAGTTCTATCCAGAAGAACTGCGGGACGAGGTAAGATCAACTTATCCGGGGATTACCCAGTATAAATCTGATACTGTCAAATGTTGCCCTCCTCCAGACCAATATCTCAGATCCTAAAGATTCATGTTCTGTTTTCGTAGAGTCAGTCAGTTCATATTACACTATCGCTATCATATATAATTGTTACAGCTACATAACTGTTACAGCTCTGCAAGTTGTCTCTTCAACTGCTGCATAGACCGGTCACTGTGTCTGCCTTCGGGGTCCTTGATCTGGGTTATCCGCACCTCTACAAGGTAAGAGCCACTGTTCAGTGTATCCAATAGCATATATCGCAGCAATTCGTCAGTTGCCCTCTGAGGATTTCATCGCGGTATTGTCGTGCCATTAGTTTGCATATCTTTCGATGATTATGGTATAATAGAGGTAAGAGTGATTGGTGACCGGGATGTAGATCAATGGAATATAACCAGAATCATTTTATAATTGCCATCCGTAAAGCATCACTATACATGCACGTACGTCGTTAGTGATCATTACCGAAGTTAGTATCTCTTTTACTATTTTATATTATTTTACTTATTCACAGATATTCTGCGCCTTTGTAGCGTACTTCATCATTATGATACAATTTGACACATCGCAACCAAATTACGGTACCTAGGAGAAGCACGAAGAAATGGGATATTCTGCACATAAGAGTGAAATAGCATTTCCGAACTTATAAAGATGAGCGATTTCGAAAGCCATCCAAGCTTAAGGCCCATCCCTAGTCGCCCACCTCCTTTTGGTCGAAATGTGTCACATTTCGATTATTATCAGAGCCCAGGCGTCAAAAACGCAAAAAAGTCCAACTTAGCGTAAATTCTATTTCAATTCCGAACACATAGGTCCAAAAAAAATGTTCGTTTCGTGCGAAAATAGAGTCTACAGATGGTTTTTACATTGTTCGCCGAGGAAATCGAACTCGAATAATTTTGTAACAATGTAAAAACCATCTGTAGACTCTGTTTCCGCACGAAACGAACATTTTTTTGGACCTATGTATTCGAAATTTAAATAGAATTTGCGCTAAGTTGGCCTTTTTTGCGTTTTTGACGCCTGTGCTCGGATAATAATCCAAATGTGACACATTTCAACCAAAAGGAGGTGGGCGACTAGGGATGGGTCTTAACTTTTTCTATTGTCGAACGTATGTATACATACAATTCAGAAAACTATTACTATTGCAATATACTGTGACGTATAAGTTCTGAATGATATATTGATTTTTTGCAACCGTGTACGTTAGCTAGCTGTGGATTATACATATTTTATGAACTGTAAACGTAACAGCACAAAGTGACCTACGACAAAATAGATTGTGCATCATTTAAATGACTCGCAAAAATAAGTTTTTCTTCTGCTCTGTGATTTTATTCATTAATTAAATGTTTAATATATGTTGTTAATATGAATAAAAGATGTGTGAAATATAAAATTCAACGTCATATATATGATCAGCTTCAACCACTTGTTGTAGTTACACAAAGTTATTCCCGTACAAGTTTGGCTCGACAAATAAGCAACAGATATATTATGTGCGATAAAATTCAACGACCAAACGAACTTACATGTACCTATGTGAAGTTCGATCGCAATTATACGAAGAAGCCTCATTTTTCCAAATTATAAATGTAGATGTTTAGAGGTAAGGAAACTTTCGATACCTATGTACACAATGATTCAGTTTTATTGGAAAAATGAAAAGAGTTTACTAATTCTAATGACCTTGTTTATACATACCAGATAAAAAAAAAAAAAAAAAAAATGCACACGAATACATATTAGTTTGAATAAAATTCTTATCCTAAAATGGCCTTAGCAAAATTACTAGCGTCAATTATTGTCGGTCAGTTAAAAAATCTTGCAAAAGCTTGTGAGCTTTCTGTCCATCCCGCTGTACGTCTCATAGTATCCGAATCGATATACCCTTCAGTAAAACAGCAAAAGTAAGTGCATGTCTTGTCGAATGCGACGTGAATGTTCATACATCTACTGTCTACACCGTTTTTTTTTTTTTTTTTTCTAATACAGTTTTAAATCCATCAACTGATGGTTTGTGGACCCACAGCTTCATGTGGTTCTTTTTATAGCTAAAAACACCCTATCGCCATATTTTCTCAACCTATATTTGCATAACATTCATATTAGTCTAAGAGCTGACGACCAAAATGGTCAGGTAATTTCATCGTCAATGAAAATCAGGATAATAGTTACCTGAAAGACCCTTATGCGAGAACCGTCGATCTATGGCAGGCCACCCCTGGCGGGTTCAGATATTATGGGGTGGGAAAAAAAAAAACAAAAAAAAAAAAAAGGTAAAAGTATCGTCTTCAATTTTTGTTGCGAACAGTTCCGCTATACGCTAGGCAAGTACTACTACACTCGTATAAACAAGCTTGTGTGTTCGTATACATGCATGCGATTTCCACACAAGTTAGGCAGCGCTGGCGGTCGTATGCATGCATACATTTTACGCATACTAGTAGCGTACTAGAATTGTACTTGCCTAGCGTATACTCCCAATACACGCGAAAAAAATTTCAAATCGTTTCGACCCTACAAGAACTTTGTTGCCCGACTGTACATTCCGACTGGTCATAAAGCTATACCAGACGTACTGGATTAGGCAGGACGGTCCTGGATTTGAGCTGAGTGTCCTGGATTTTTTTACACCCCGAATTCGTACTGTATCTATAAGAATTGTCCTGTATTGTCCTGGATTATGTGCGAGTTCGTTTCAACTTGTTACAAAACATATTATGCCTGGTTGGGTTGATGCAGCGCCGTAACTCAACTTAATTTAAGGATTAACGAATCAGGAGGCTGGTTTAGCCACGCGCCAGGTGAATCGAACCTCCTGATTGGACAATCCTTAAATTATACATAAGTGTTACGGCGCTGCGTAAACCAGGCAATAAATCACTCATTCGACTCTTTAAATTTTCTTGTTTGCAATACTTAATCTATAATTTTATTGTAACGTCATTTTATTGTGTAAGAAAATAAAGAAACTAAATGATTGTGTCCATGCATTACTTGGGGGGGGGGGGGGGGGGGGGGGGGGGGGGGGTAACGGCGGTGTCCTGCACAGTGATGCCAGAAAACCCTAGAAATAGAGATAGAGCGTATGGCGATCGCTCCTGCATTGCACTCGTTCAGATCTGGTAGCCTTACGACTGGACTATATCGCCACGAGAGACTACATGCCCGAAAGGGCGATAAGTCAAAAAAAAAGGAAGAAGAAGAAGAAGAAGAAGAATATCGCCACGAGCGGGCCTGCCGTGAGACCTAAGCGTGAGACGTAATAAGTATTTGTGCTCGCCAGATAGCACTACACCTGCCGGGTGTTGGGGGGGGGGGGGGGGGGGGGGTTACAACATAGCGGTGAACTGAATCCCCCTTACGTCTGACGGCAGGTCGTACTACAGTAGACTCTCAAAAGTTGCACGCTCGAAAGTTGCAAAGCCTTCTCCTCACGCGCTCGGGCGCCTCCCCCGCTCGCAAGCTTTAAAAATAACTATTTTTAGCATATTTTGATCAACCGTTAACGAAATATTTCATAAAAACCATCGTTAGAAAATTTTGGCGCGTTGTAACTAAAAAAAAAAAAAAACCTTAATCTGTTATACAGTCGGACCCCGCGTATATAAACTTCATTTATATAAAAGCTTCACGTATATAAAGTTTCCAGCTTCACCTATATAAATTTTCTGGACACTCCTGACCCCCACCATCTCACCCTTAGACATTCTAAATATGGCGCGGTATATGGCGTATTGAAATTTTGAGGTTATGCATCTAGTTATAATCTGCGCAGAGAACGTACGCGCACTTCACTGCGCAGAACGTTCGCGCACTTCACCCACGATGATAGAAGAGTAGGGCCCCCTCATTTCGTGAAATAAGTGAAGCAGCTCAGTCCCGATGACTTTATATACGCGGGGTCCGACTGTATTATACTATATAAAGGCAATTTACAGTGTTTGAAAATACGATGCAAATTCCGAATTCCGTATCTATTATCGACGCGGGCACTGAATTTTCCACGCTACGCTCCTGGCTTGGAGAGAGAAAGGTTATCACGTTACTACTGTTCCCGTCTTTGTCTTCACGCTTTTCAGCCAGATGGCTACCTCCATGTCTATATATTATGCTCTAAGGTTCTGACCAGTGGCGGACTAAGAAGG